>PNEQ01029865.1:0-44237 GCA_003012365.1 Medauroidea extradentata | reverse complement strand
CATTAAGACATGAAGCTCCCCTACCCTCACTCAGGCTGTTACATGTAACATTAAGACATGAAGCTACCCTACCCGCACTCAGGTTGTCACATGTAACATTAAGACATGAAGCTCCCCTACCCTCACTCAGGTTGTCACATGTAACATTAAGACATGAAGCTCCCCTACCCGCACTCAGGTTGTCACATGTAACATTAAGACATTAAGCTCCCCTATCCTCACTCAGGCTGCCACATGTAGCGTTAAGTTGTGAAGCTCTCAGCTGTCTCTCGTCACCTCCCCAATAGCAGTTAATGTTGGGTCAACGTTGACAATTGGTTGGATGCGTTGGCATTATGTTGCGTTGGAAAACACATGTAAGTACAACGTTGGAGGCAATGTAGAACACAGCAAATATGCTCGATAATGTATTTTATTGCAGTAAATTAGCAACATTCTGAAAATTGTTTTATTAAAGTAGAAAATGTCTGAACATATTGGAAAGCGAAAATATTGCTGTTTAAATTTTGTAGGTTGAATGCTGGCAACAAGTTGGTAAACATACTGTTGGGGTTAAATGTATATAATTACATTGGGCCAACGTTGCAAAACCAAAATTTTTTTCACAATCAGTTAAAATCACGTTTTTTTAATTACAACATAACTAATCATTCAAGTTTATAACATAATAAGTTTACTTAGTTTAAAAAAGCTATATTATGTAATTTTTGCTCTGTTGATTATACATTGGAACAGTGTTGGTAATCCAACTGTTGGATAATAGTTTAATCCCAGCATGTTAGTCCAACGTTGCATAACACACATTAAGCCAACCATAAAAATATTTTGTATATAGTTTGGCTGAGCGTTGGTAACAAGTTGGTAATCATACTGTTGGTGTTAGATACGTATTTTTACATTGAGCCAACATTGCTCAAACAACACATTTTTATAAAAAAAAATCGGAACTGCATTTAGAAGCACACCAATGCTCCTTGTACTTAAGAAGGGATTATAATGATGGCACGTATAAATAAAAAATTTGCATTCTATAAAATATGTAATGTTGGTTACATGTTAGCAAAATATTGAAAATCCAACGATTTGTTATTGGTTGTTTTCAGTAAGTTGTCCCAACGTTGCATAGCCCACATTAAGCGAACCACAGAAAATCTTTTGTATGTAGGTTGGTTGAGAGTTGGTAGCAAGTCGATAATTATACTGTTTATGTTAGGACTATAATTTTATATTGAACCAAAATGCTCCTTGTATTCAAAAATTTATCCTGACAGTGTAAATAGAAATTCTGCATTCTTTAAACTATGTATGTTGGTTACATATTGGCAAACTGTTGAAAATAAAACAGGGTAAAATAGTTTTCAGTAAATATAGTTCTACGTTATATAACCCACAGTATGCCATCCATTGAAAGTCTTTTGTTTATAAGTTGGCTGATGTCGGCAACAAGTTTGTAAACAGATTCTCCCAGTGAAACAAATTATGTTTCCCTCTAAAAACAACTCCATTAGATTAGAAAATGCAAGACAATATTAATGACAGCCTTTTTTTTTTTTGACATTTTAATTTCTTGGTCTGTTGTTAGGTACAAGTTGGTAAAAAAATCGTTGACATTAGGTATGCACCTGCTAACCCATAGTAGGCCAGTCACTGAAAAGATTTGGTATGTCGGTTGGTTGAGGATTAGCATTGTTAGTAAATATTCATTAATCACATAATTCATTTTTCTTTGTTATTTTGAGTTCAACTACTCTAAAGTTTTCATTAATAATGAATTTGTCTTTCATATATCATGAACTAACGTGTGGTAGCATAGAACAATTGTTAAGGCGATGGACTTCTTAGTGGCGAGGACTCTACATCACTGATTGTAGTTCGAATCTACCTCGAATGCGGTAGAAATTTATTTATTGATTTCAATAATTTGTGTAACCCACGAGAACTCTGAAAATAAAATAGTTATCAATGTCATGCTTAATTTTACTTTTGTAGAGTCAATTTTGTGTGTATTTTGTAGAGGAACGTTGGCCCAACTTCGGTAAATGGTTGGCATTACGTATGTTTCATACACAATTTCAACAATCTAACGACGTTGGGCTAACATAGGAAATTAGTAAGAATCCAACCAAAAATCATTGTTGTAAATATATTGTTTCATGTAACATTTCAATGTTGAACCAACATTGCATGCCTACGTTAGTCCAACGTACCATGCAAACGTTGGGCCAACGTTGGTCCAACCAAACATTGTTACTGGGGCTGCCTGGCCAAGAAGGGCACTTGCTCATAAAAACTGACATTAATACCAATTATACTGTCATATTCAGTTGTGTGACGTTTCACATGTTACAACGGTACGCGAAATTATACATATATTCCAAAATCTATGGTTTTCAGATTGATTAGCTAGTTCTGATAGTAGTACAGTATGGCGCATCAAATTTTATATGTCAATTTCGTAGTTCTCATAGATAGTTCTTAGGAACTGTGTAAAAAATTCCACTGCAGGCTATATGTATCACTTCAGGATCCTCTGGTTATTTGGCCATTTATGTAATTATAGATCGAATTTCCCATAAAATTTTCGGAAAAAAGTACATTACGGAATTCCAGTTGAGTTATTATTTACATCGTATTAGCTGTATGGAAGGCCCGCCACTGCTTAGCCGCAAATCTGCTTTCCTCGACTCTGTATTTTAGAATCAAATACCAAATAGAAGCAGTCTACTGGTGGATATTTAAAACGTCTGCGCTCAGTATGAATATTTTCAAGAACACCAAATTATGCAACATGAAGGAATCCATGACCGAATCTTGGTTTACAGACGGATGCACACCACGGTTACAGTTCAAATATATTTTGTATTAAGTTTTCGAACAGTCGAATTCTCCGCAGTCTGTCAACTAGTTTAGAACTACATCCTGATCATCACAGGAGAGTCATTTGATTGTGAAATTTCACTCTGCTCAGTGTGATAGGTTAAAGAAATCATTAGTTGTGCTGATTTGGGTAATAATCCTACGGAAATTCCTGATTTTTAACCCGGAAATCAATGTCTGTAACTGTAGTTGCTTCATTGCAGTGTTTTGCAAAGGCATCACTATTATGTTAAACAAAAACAACCCTGTATTATCTCAACAAAATTCATAATAATTCGTTTTTGAAGTGTACATTTTTCTTGTAATGCTTGTATTTATTTACTGCACATGTAGCACCTTGAAGTTAGCCACATCTTATGACGGAAAGTATCCTTATTTGTGTGTTGAGAAATCTGATCACTCTGTGTTAACTTCTCTCATTAATACAATACAGGACTAAAATATGTCAAATAATGTGTAGCTATATAACTCTAAAGGCCGGTGGAAGTTTCCTTAGTCGGTTTCATGAAATCTTGCTTGGCCTCCGACGTCAATGCTTCTTTGTAAGTTTATGAATAGATGTCTTATTTCGTGGAAGTTTTAGTAAAGCTGTCGAGGATTTACTAAAATGTGGACAGTCTAACCAACCGAAATTTTGTTAATGTTCTTCTAGTGAAAGAACTTTAATTTATGGTTGCTTGTTTAAAAAAAAAAAAAAAAGAAGAAAGGTTTGTAGACGCAGTAAAGTGTAATGCTAAAATTAAGGTAATCATATACTCTAAGAATTTATTTTCTTTATACATTTGTTAATTTATGATTAGTTATAATTTTCGTATCTTCGTCATTTCACAATAAATACGCCTGTAATATTTAAAGGTAGAAAAATACTCAAAAACGTTCTCGTATTTACTAGTTTTATTGCGACACTTAGCGAGTAAGAAACTTCTATAAAGCAGGTATTTATACAGAATGCTATTTTCGCTCAATTTCCGTGAAATATGCTTTTCGCGCATAGCAGTCCAGACACAATATTCTCGGACTTTTACACACAACAAAAGCGAGGACGCAATTTATGCACATACGACGCGCTCTATACTTCGGTGCATAACAACACAAATTGCATGCAACAAGCAACGTGACAGATAGTCCTGAAGTAGACGTGTGTGAAGAGTAAACATTGTGTAAAAAAAAAACGAAATGAACAAGTTTACTGAAGAAATGTTGTAATATATAGGATTTCATAAATTGTCACAATCAGAGAAATTTAAAACACTGAAACAGTAAGATATATATGTTTTGGGCACTTCCAAGAGTACTCTCTACGGTTTTTGTCACAAATTCAGTAGATAGAGTTTATTATAATTTAGTTGCCATATTTGATTCGTTTTTGAAGATTTAATGTTTTGCATGTGTCTGACGGAAATTATTGTACTCTGTATTCAAGATAAAGTTGTACTATTTTGACAGTAGATGCAATCAATATAACGGTCCTAAATACTGTGAAGGTAAAAGCCCTTACTTACAGCTACTCGTAGTATGTCAGGGTTGCACGATTGGTAAGAAGACGAAAAATAGTATCGAATATATTATTGATATGATGTAAATATAAGTTAACTTGTAGATTACATTAATAGTTTACAATTGTTTTTACAACATAATTAGTGCTTTAAGTTATTAATTTTATATTTATCAGGCTTTTTCAAGTTCACATTTATTGAAAATGGCGTCATGTAGCCAATATGGTTGCCAAAGTTCATGCAACGCCGCCAGGTAACAAGACATGTTTTCCTTCCAGTTCAGCTCTCGGGGCGTACAGGAATATAAACAATACCGCGTGGATTAGATAGGCTACATTAGTTTATATAAACACTTATAGTGCTTCAGATACTGTAATTAGTTTGTATATTAAGTGAATATTTAAAAATAGTAAACATGACAATTCCAGGCTCAACATCAGATAATAATAAATCTATTAGAAGCAGCATAATCCTATGATTGTGTAGTAGAGGGAACATGACGTCACAAATGTGTGTCCAACATGGTCTCGAGAGTTTGGTGTTGTTCTTTCATGTTTTCTCGTCGTAAAAATGCAGTCGTATTGTTTGAAACTCATGGCGTGCCTTCCAGAATATATACTTAATGATGTGGTGTCACCAAGATCTTGGTTCAAAACCTTATAGTAAGTATGTAGCTAATATTTACTTTTTACTAAAAACAGCTGTGTTAAAGAAAACAGTAACGTGGCAAACATTGTTTACATTTGTCGTTCTGAAATTTCTACGCAATTATACTATGCGATAATATGGTAGTATGCTCTCCGTAGTTCATACATTCGTATGGTACCAAAATAACCCAACGTATTTGTGATTACTGAGCAATTATTATCTTGGCTTTCAATGTTATTTCAAATCTCCCGCGCATATTTCACTAAAGTCAAGTGACACATGTTGAACACACAATTTCGTACGCAGCTGTATAGAGGATACTCCCTCTACCCTATATTTACTCTAAGAGCATAAACAATTTACACTCGGACCATATGTGTTCATTAATGCGACAATAAATCAGTTTTCACTATCAATCATTTTGTAGGTACGCCAATTAATAACGTAAGAAATTATTTAATTGCCACATAAATATCTGTGATGAAAATATATTGAAGAACCCACTATTATAATTAACCATTATAATTCTAAATCGCTGATATTCTAATAATAATTATTTCACAATACAAAAAAGTTTCTGTTCTCTGGGCCCTATAATACAAGGTCGCCAAACTAACTTTAAGTATTAAATGATCTTCTACAGCACTAATGGACGATTTCAAATGAGGTGGGGCTTTGTAGTTTCGAAACTGTCTGTTGAGTCGCTGCAGTCTGTTGTGGGAAACAAATAGTAAACAAATCATACTAAATGAGTTGACAGGAACAAAAACTTTGAGTAAATAAAATTCGGTGTAAAAGATAGACAAGTGGTATTGCAACGCAAGCTGGGCCACCTAGTATTGAAATATTGTGCATTTTCTTGACGCTGACTAGATCGTACACTTTGTCTTCGTTTAGTAGTGGTTTACAATTATTTTTATCAGGAAACATTTTATAACAGGCAATCCGTGCCATGGCTTCAATTTTAAATATTCTCTATAATGTTAAAAACTTTGGCGGGAGTAGAAAAGACTGCCTTGTATGTTGCGTTGTACAACTACGCCGTAGAAGGGAATATGCAACGGACGTCAAGAGGTCCCACTGCGATGTTTGCGTGTGCGATGGCACGCGAGGAGCTGCGTGAGAAGTAAATTAAATCGTCTAACTGCAGCTTGAGGGGCTGGGGTGCGGATAACTTAAAAATATCGTTTTAATAATTTTTATATATGTACGAGATATGGATTGTCTTGTACACTAACTTTGCGACTTTTTTTTACTGTATTTTAATTATTTTTAAGCTTTCATAGTTTTGTATAACGGCGTTTCAAAATCCAAATTGGTATAAACGATTTAACACTAGTAAGGAAAACCAACTGACTTAGGAAATACATCACGGGCTTTGCCAATATGTCTGTAATCCAATATTGATATTTTTTTTTTTGTATTTTTAAAATTTTTGAGAAGATTTGCAATGTTTACTTCAAATACAGTATTTGTTTAGTACAAAAGAATGTATACTGTTTCCATACATACAAATATTGGCGTAGCGCAGGACTATGTTCTTCAGTGTATTTCGGTAAAGTTAGGTGGTTTTCCTTTTTAGTATAAAATCGTTTCATGCAAATTTGCACTTTGGCATGCCATTATACAACAACTACGAAATGTAAAAAATTATCATTTCAATATAAAAATAATGACAGTATACAAAACAAAACATATCACGTACAAATATAAAAATTATTAAAACAATGAAATTTTAGGTGAATTCTTCCTCCCCGCCAACCCTCCTTAGCAGCCTTAAGAGTGCGTTGTAGATAAATAAACGTTGAAAACGTCAGTTGATTCCTACGCTTTTTTTCGAAGCCAATATGGATAAAATACTCAATGACAATCCTTGATAATGGTATTCGCCAACTTCATGACCAAATATTTGTCCACAATTACTAATTCGTTACGCGTGATCTCTTGCGCCACAGTTAAATGCACGAGGTTCCGGCGTCAGAGATTGTGCCTCAGAAGTTCGTAACACTGGAAACAATTTTGTTAAAACGTTTGTTAAAACTATTGTCTAGGATTGCTATTGTTTAATTTTCGCAAATTGGCTTCAAGAAACCTACAGTTTTAGATTAATTCTTTTAGCGTTGATTTATGTACCACGCCCTCTTAATGGAGGCCCGCTTAGCAGAAATTGTGGAAGTTTTCAGCCAGCAGATCTTGAAGCAATCACTCGTCCTTGATCAGAGACAGGAGGCAACGTAGCTTGCGCCCTCCTCTCCAGGACGAGATAGAGAGGGACTGCTGTTAGAGCGAGAGAGGAGATGATATAAAGGGCGCAAGGAGCGTGCGCACGCGTAAACGCGCCCCAACCACGCGCTCTAGAAAGTTGGCTCGGCAGTCGAGCACCGGGTCCTAGCCGCGATACTCCATCCTCGGGGTGACTGTTGTCCAGACAGCAGACCAGCTGTCACGTGGTTGTAACTTGTACGTCCTTCACACATACCAGCAGCTGTTTACTACTAGGACTTATCTCAACTTACTTCAGCATTACGAGTAACAGTCGTCTTAATATTTCAATATTTGTAAAGGCATACAGACCTTTATCTTTTATTGTGCATTACGTACGGCAAATAAAGACGTGTAATTTTTACACTGTTCAAATACAAATTATGAAAATTGTATGTAGTGTATGCTGTATCAGTATTATCAAGCAAACTTGTATCTGGCACACAAGAGTCAGTAATTGAAATTCGTGTTCAGTATTTCACGTGAAATTGGATTTCCGTTCTAATATTTGTATTGTTTTTCGACGGTTTTCAATACTAGTAATTCGAGCTTCGTTATAATTTGCTGTAATTCGTGGGACTGACTAATATTTATCGCTGTTTATTACTAACATTTGTTTACAAACGCATAAGTGTATACTAACGGTAAATATGTTCCTGGATGATAAAGTCAAGACACAGAGGGTCTAAGTAAGCAACATAATACTTAACAAGTATGTGCGTTCATCAGTTGTAGAAGATGGACTTCCCAACACTTGCAGTACTTCTAGTGTTTGCTGCTGTGCCTGCCACTTGTCTGCCAGGTGAGTTCCATAGCTTCAAAAACACAATGTAACCTTCGATCACGTTCGTGAATTATGTCACTAACGTGATCAATTAATGATGTTTCGTTACTATACAGTCTTACCGACCTCCCCAAATGTGCGTGCTTAAGAGGGCGTGGTACATAATTCAACGCTAAAAGCATTAATCTATAACTGTAGGTTTCTTGGAGCCAATTTGCGACAGTTAAATAATAGCAATCCTAGACAATAGTTTTAGCCAACGTTTTAAACAAAATTGTTTCCAGTGTTACAAACTTCTGATGCACAATCTCTGACGCCGGAACCTCGTGCATTTAACTGTGGCGCAAGAGATCACGCGTAACGAATTAGTAATTGTGGCCAATTATTTGCTCATAAAGTTGTCAAATACCATTATCTACGATTGTCATTGAGTATTTTATCCACGTTGGCTTCGAAAAAAGCGTAGAAATCAATTGATGTTTTCGGCGTTTTTCTATCTACCACGCACTCTTAAAATGTTGTTCGAATTAGAAATTCGATATTTTTAAAAAAATGTCGCACGAGGTACCTATTGCAGTACGTCTGCTCACCAACTCTGAGGAATCACAAAAGTTTTAAATATCTTTATCACTTTATAACGGAAACTTGGACGAAGGGACTAACTCTAACCTCCACTTGCAGATGTACCAGCACTCCGAATGTAAACATTATTATCGAAATTTATTTCTTATAAACTAGTTGTCCATATACAGACATAGCTGCCAATTAAATAATTAAACGGTTTCGCAAGTTTAAAAGGTAAATACTTCATATTATTTAGCCTTTTTTATTTTCTTGGTTCTCATTAATTTTAGACCTGTTTTCTTATCGTGTTGGTATTTATAAACAAGCCCAAATTTAAATGGCCAGCAAGCACATAAAACATATTTAGGACAAGCAATCTTCAGTCTTCGTAAATTCGTATACCTACATTGGCTAAACCTGCACTTAAAATCAGAAGTTTTAAATTAAATGTTATAAGTATCTGAAACATTTGTCAGCAGCTAATGAAGTAGAAATAAATAGTTTCTTAATACATTAATAATGCTGACAAAAGTGGAAAAAATCTGAATTTCTCTGCTCGTGTTTGGCATTGAAATTATGACGCGCCTAGTTATAGCTCCAAAATTATAGTTAGGCATAGTGCATATTAATATGATTATACAACTAAGAATTGTGTGAATTGTTCAAACAGTTGTGTAGAACAACAAACCCATATTTTAAAGTAAGTCTTATGACTGATATATTTTGTACAGATAGTACTAACTAAATCCGGCGTTATTATATTATGTTTGTTTAACTTCCGCAATTTCTGCTCGTAAAAATCTAGTTACTTTCTTAACTCAGTATTAACGGCAACAATTGTATTTGTTCTACTGACATAAACACGCTTCACTGTCATTTAGTAAGATAACTTGTTTTACATTTATTAATACTGCAGTAATCTGAAACCTATGTAAGAAATTAATAATAATCTAAATCACTAAGTCGTACACTTATTCTATAGGCATAACCACATTAGTTGAGTTTTACATAAAAAAAACTCGCATACTTTTAAGATTATAGCCAAGTGATGATGTCTTAATAATAAAATTATTAAAAATATTACTTTGTTAAAATTAAGCATCACTACAAAAGAGAATGTTATACTATGAGAGAGAATTTTGACGTCAGTACTTCGTGATTTGACGTGTTGTTGAATTTTAGGAGACAATTTGATAGTTCGTGACTCTCTCAACATTTCTGATGTTTTGTGGCTGTGATGGCACACAAAGAATTGGAATAGTAAAGGTAGCACTTATTGTGAGTATTCGTGTGCTCGGCAACGACCTATGGTGAGTTTACAATGAAAACGTGCACACAATAAACGTAAGCGTAATAACATGTACGAGTAGAAGGGCGAAAAACAATAGTTCACTATGACCGTCAGCTTACTTAAGACCATTGGTCCCTATTTATGTAATTTTTATAAGTTATATTTTTTAAATCATGAAAAGAACTACATAATGGAAAACCGTTGCACATAAATGTTGGAAATTAATTGTACCAATTTTTTCAAACATTATTTTTTATAAGTTGGGTTAGTTATTGACTAAAAGGAAATTTAATTAAGTTGATAACTAGACAAAATTATAAAAACTTATGTTACGAAAAAATTAGGCAACACAGTCCAAACAATTTCCAACATTTCTATGCAACAATGTTGTGATATTTGTTCCCTTTCAGGATTTAAAAATTTAAACTCGAAAAATCAGCATAAATAGAAACCCGTGTTCTTAATGTTCAATGTAACATCGTGGCCACTGTTGGCTAACGTTTGGGTTTTCTAGCTCGAGTGTTGTGTGTACAGTGTTATTATTTCTTTACTATGTTCTTGGGTATTTTATTTCATTGCAATGAGATATTTTAATTTCTATTTTCCCCTTATTTTTTCGTTAGTGAATTAGGATATTTCTAGTTTCCCAGTAACTCCAGTTTTTAGCTTTGTGTGGTTTGTTTCCCCCGGCCATTTCAAATTATGTAACGTGTTTTCGTACAAGTAATTCTAAAACTGATTTTATTTCAATTTAAATATTATTTTAATGTTTGGAATACCAAATGTTTGGATTACAAATATTTCCTATGGCATTTTTTAAAATGTTATGTAATGAAAATTTAATTTATTCTGGCTTTTAAAATCATAAAGGAATCAATTAGTTATGTGAACTGACCTTTAAGAGAAATTCACGCAACTTTATCCATGTTAACTACTCGCAAAAAGAAATAAATAAAGAAAGAAAAGAATTTCGCAAAAACCATCGCAGTTGCAATACAATTAATAGCATTTACATTGCATACCAACTTTCTAACAAATACTGGCACATGAAAGTTATTACATTGGGTTTTCAAATCTCGTGCGTTCGTATTTGCTGAAACCCTTACGTACACGGCTCGATACATAATGTAACGATACCATACACGTCAGTGCCGTATTTCTACAGGATTTTGTATTGTACCGCAAAAAAAAAAAACACTTTCGTTTTCTCTTGCTACATATGCTAAGTACAATTTTCCATCGTGAACAAACATTTCAGCCTATTCTACAATGTCACTGGAACGTATAATTATGGAGGCGGATGACACAAAAGTATGAAAATACGCATTAAGGTGGCCGCCTGGTTAGGACGTATTTTGTGCGTTCGAGGCATAAAAGTGTGGAAGCCATAAGGATGACACAGAATGCACATCACGCCTCACCCTAGCCTCTAAGCGCAAGTCACTAACTAGCATGCTGTCTTCTCGCCGGAAAATAGTCTCTATGAGACATTCAGTGGGGACCCAATCATACTATGATTAGGGAGCTGAAAAATTCGCGTTTTCTTTCAGGCACAAGCTGGAATACCATCAACTGTAAGTTCGCGTCACTTTCATAATTGGTCCTTGACTTATTTGACACCTCGTGTAAGTTGCTGAGTCAATAATAACATTTTAACTAAGTGCAGGCCCATATCACTGTATCACCGAGCAGCCAATGAACAGATGTTGTTTGTTTGAGTGCACATACATTCTTGGAGGCTAGCCTACACGTTAGTGAATTCGCAAACTTTTCCTGTCTGTAACTATGATGTACTCTTAAATATAAAGGTATGTTGTACTCGCCTATATCTATTACACAGAGATTCTGCGCCAAGATTTTAATACCTAAAGAGAACAGCAAAAACACCCGCATTTTCGCCATATATGCTTTAATGAACAGTGGTGAACCTGAAATGGGTAAACACACGTGTAAAATTCTTTGAACGCTATTCTTAAGCAGACATCTCTCATGTTCGTTCAGCAGTTGTTCAATAACCTGGTAACATATAAAGCTCTCCGCAGATCTGAGCGGCGAGGACAGGCGGTACACTTAACTTCCGTCTACCCAATATACAATATACCCGGAAATATAACATACTGTAGCTTTGTGTTTCAGACTCTGTACATACATATCAAGACCAAGAAAACAGTCGTGATATGACGTTCCAGTTTATAATATTTACGATATGTGAACATTGTATCGCATAAATATATAGCTACAACATTAAGGGCCGGTTTCTCAATGTCTGATTAAAGTCTTGATTAGCTAATCCTGTGATTATATTTAACCTATTGATTAAGTGGTGATTAAATCTGAACTGTTTCTCAACGTACTTTAATCCTACGTTTAGTTAAGTATCGGTTAAGGTAAATGTGGCAACCATGCAATGACGTATCAGCTTGTGATTGGCTGCAGTGAAGCGTTTTATTTTTTATTTAGTTGTGCTGGTTAGCGGTGTTTGTATACATAATGGAAGAAAATAGGTGGCCGCGTGCCGAGAATTTTGTTTCTGTGGAAACAGAAATGCTGATTTCTCTTGCTGAAAAATACGCCCGTATCATAGAATACGAAAAAAACCGAATCCGTTACTTGGAAGCAGAAAGAAGATGCATGGAATAAAATCGAAGTAGAATTTAATTCATCTAGGAACCTATATGTTTAACATAACCTACACATTTATGTAACATTAACATAACCTATAATGGGTATTATAATATACAAAAGTATCTGAAAACATGTAATATAATTTATAATTTTATATTAAGAACTTTTCAATCCTGATTCCCCGATCAAAGTATGTTTTATTTTTCCCGAAGAAATAAATATTTGAATACCATTACCCAAGATATGTAGTACAACGTACAAATGCGTGTTAACATATCTAACAAAGGCTTCTAACCAATTATGCAATATAATGTATGGCAGTATAGAGACATCATACAATGATATGTGACATAACCACCAAATGTTTTCACATAACCTACAATAGAATATTACTTACCCGAACGTACAAAAGTTTATGGGATTTAAATAAAACATGCAATAAACAAGTTCACACCTCTGTGGTGATTTCCAGCTGTCCTAATATTTTTGAATAGTAGTACTAGGACAGCATTTTTTCTCAGGCGAAATCTCATAAAAAATTTGTGGTCATTTATTTACATGTGATTTGGGCATTCCCGAAAAAGGCTTGACCTGTTTATGAAATATACTGTATGTTCATCATCATCTTCAATCAATAAATTTAAATCATCTGCCATCATATCCTAAAATATTGTCACTGTTTATATGCTTGTTTGTTTTGAAAGTCCTGTTTAACTCTGTAATCAATACCTCTTCTTATGATTAAGATAACCAATGGTTACCGACTGCTAATCCACTGATTAATCTTAATCAGTACTTGAGAAACAGATATTGTTGTTAACCATTGGTTAAATTTTAATCGGAAGATAATCAGAAGAAAATCAGACATTGAGAAACCGGACCTAAATATTCATAACATTAGTAACAATACCAAAAACATCTATATTCACGGGATGTAGTTTGTTGTGTGTATTTTGAGGTTACAAGAATAACGGCTAGATACATGTGTTAAAAGTATCACCGTAAGTGGGCAAAGATAAATGGCTAACGTAGTTAACATATACTCAACTCCTATTGGTTACAGGTGTGAACGAAAACGTAAGAGTTGGGTGTTGCCCATCTCTAGAGCCACGATTTTATGGCGAAAAGATTTTTGCAACATTTGGTTTCGATGCGTCATGTGCACGCCTGCAGCTCTGCTACGTCGTCTGTGATTGGATGAGTTTACTCCCACTTGCCTTGGCAAATTATAGACGTACAGACTCACAATAATCATATTCTAATTGGTGCGGTCAAATGAGAAACGTGTCTGAACAAAGACACGCTGCCAATAACCTTCAAACAGAACTGCCGATGTGCACGTGAGTCACTGAAACAAAGTGGGGCAAAAATCTTTTCGCAAAAATATCGTGGCCCTACCTCTATTCCGTGGCCACGGTAGTTTTCTCTTCAAATATTGTTCTATTGTTAAATAGAATCAGGGGATCTCACGTCTGCCATCTGTGATAGTTGTGCCATTGTATAACGGGCTGCAGCGCTCGGCAGCCAAGTAGCGGTGGGTGACGATATTCTTCTGAATAAAGCCTCGCATACAGGCCTGGTCAGTCGGACTGGCTGTGTTAGGAGCGTCTATATAGGCAGTATTTCAGTTTTAATGGCCTGTGGTGCGATCAGCAGCTATCACAGCGGGGCACATTCCAGTTTCTAAATCCAGGTAGGGACGTTAACATGATTAATTGCAGGGCCCCGGTGGTCGGCAAATATAAGCGGCAACTCCAGTTCGATCCTCTGTGGATAACTGTCGCAGAGTAACGCATTGCGATATTCTCTTAAAACGTCCACGATAAAGCCCTGCTATAGGCACCTGTCCCATTATAGGATCTCGTGGCGCGCAGGTTGGAGCATAATGACGCACGTCGCGGAACACAAACCAATGGTCATTATCATAATTTATATTATAATCATCAACCGTTATATGAGGTCTAGCTACATAGTTTGATTGAACGACTCATAAAGACATTGTGAGACTAAATTCAGGCTGGATAGTCTGCTCGTTGCAGCTCTATGTATAATTCCAGTGAAATGTCTTCGTAAATTTACTCCTAGTCCAGTAACGTTCATCGTCAAAAGTTGTGTTCATTCTCCTTTCATCTGGATTATTTCATTTCGAAGTCTTTAAGGGCACGGTAGACAGCTGTTTTCATCGTTGTGTTTTTGTTATTATATTTTTACTAGACATTTCCCTCCCCCCTTTATTTTACACATAAATTGCAATTAAAACATGCTCTTATGACAATTTTTTATCTTAGTTACTTCAAAATAGTTTGTCAAAATCAAACTGTTGCATGTCATGGTTTTAAGTATGATACTTAAACCAACTGACTTACCAAAACGGAATAACTCTCTGAATAACGGTGTTGTAGGTTGCAAGGTATCCTGTGTAAAACCGCACAATAAAATACTTTTGTCTACAAAATTGAGGAAATTTTACAGTAAATATTTTAAAAAATCCAAGAGCCTGTGAAAAGTTTTGGTAAGAAAATAATGATAAATAATATTGCAATTAATCAGCACTATGTTATAATTATATAACAACTTTCTTATTTTCGTGATTATACATCATACAAATATTCTTCGAATTTTAAATATGAATGATTTGGCAACGCTGTGATCTTGTAATGTATATAACACTCCGCTACTATTCGTTGATAGAGATGCGAATTTGTATGCACTCAAAGGAATGGAAATAAACTCGAGTTCTAGCTACGCAATTTCCTTTACCACTAGCTGAGTTCTGAAATTTAATTATGTCGCTAGGTAATCAGCAGTAAATCGTCTGTGATCTCTGGGTTCTATCCCCTTTCAGTTATTGCTCGGGTCTGTTTATAGAAACAGAAAAATCATTTGAAGATAAAATTCAGACGCTACAGAATGCTTGTCTGCAGTATGTCTACAATTTAAAAAGAAGAGAGCACATAACCAAATATTTACAATGTTCTGGTTGGCTGGATATGGACAATCGAAGACTACGACAGTTTGCCAGGCAGACTACAAAAACTGAAAGGTCTAAACAACCAAAATATCTTTATAATAAATTATAACAACTAATACCTGACCGTAGACACTTTACACGTCACAAAAACAATTTGAGAATTCCTGTTCACGGCACGTCTATGTACAGAAAATCGTTTACGTATTTGGCAGCCGCAATGTGGAACGACCAGCAGACGAACAGACTAAGGTACTGTCCTAAGAAGCCAAACTCAGGTCCACCGTAATAGCACTGTTGATTTCATTTACCTTTGTGTAATTACATTTAAAAAAGTGTTATGCTGCAAAAGTTACAAAATATACATACGGTCAATGGAAACTGTACTTGACGTTTGTAATCTCATTAATGTGTTGAATTTTTACTATGTTTAAGTATTATTGAAAAATGAATTGCAGTGATTCACGTACTTGTTGCAAATCGGCCTTCGGCTGAACTCTACGTAAATAAATAACACACGTTTACCGTTCTGCTATATGTAGCGATACTGATTTATCGCGGGAAATGTGGTCTGTTGGTTAGACTTCAATATAATCCGCCCATATATGATATTCTTTCGCCGTTTTTGGAGTGTCGTTACATTACTTGGCCAGTGTTAACTGTGATGCTTCACTACTTAATATTTGTGATTCGTCAGTAAACAGCTATATAAACATCACCCAGTTATATAAGGTAGCAGACACTACAGTGTTTTGGAAACTACACTAGCACGTATATTCTCGCGGTTTTACACACTCTCCAGCCACGTGCTATCTACCGCCAGATGGAAAATTGCATGTGGTGAGAAACGTTAAAACAATAATAAACTCTAGAACAAAGTATATGGAATTGCAGTAGCTAGTTAAGCTTTAACTCTGTGAAATTTTTTAATTACTTTCCTGGACTGTTAAGGGCGCGGTCTACCGCAATTTTCATCATCATTATTTTATTTTGTATTTGTACCGGATATTCCTTTTCTAGTTTTAGACACAAAATGTGACTAAATTTGACTCTTATGAAATTTTTTATCTCTCATAGTTTTCGCGTAATGGCCTGTTAAAGTCATATTTCGCATTAATTCTGTTTTACCGACTACACTAAAACGAAATGATAAACCAAACTAAAAAAAATCACAGTAGATAAACAAATTGCAGGCTACAATGACATGCTCATAAAATTAAATAATAAAAATTATTTGCATTGTTAAAAAAAATTATTGAACTTTTTAAATTTTTATTTTCAGTTTCAGCATTTTTTTGATTCAAATAATTTTTATTCTTTAATTTTATGAGCATGTCATTGTAGCCTGAAATGTCTTTATCCACTGTGATCCTTATGTAAGGCCCAGTGAGAATGTTCTACTCATTAAACTTCTCCTTCTCTAACAAAAAAAAAACAATTTTCTATGCTTTGTCATCTACTAATTGATGAATTTGTGCGTATCAAAATATTGGTAACTGAAAATATTAGACCATGGTGGTATATTTCTTGCAGGTCTGGTAGCAGTAGTTGTGACTCGAAGTCTTCTGAAAGTGTGATTAGCAAACTGTTTACCATTGAAATGAATCTCAAAATGTTTTACTCGTAAAACAATTTGGAATTTTTTCACGGTAACCTATTTTACTAGCTTTAATGTCTTCGCGTCACTTTATCCACGTGCCAGAATCAAGAAAACATAAGCACAGAGGGTAAAAAAATGTGCCCTGCTCTCCGTGAACTGATTGTACCGCCTTTGTGAGGACTGTCTTGGTAGACTCGCCTCACGTAATGCATCCAGGATAAAGCGAGTTAAATTTCGATTCCGTAGTGCGGATGTTTAATGCCACGCTGGGGAAATCGGAAAGCAGTAAGCGTAAATGTTCCCTGGTGCTCTCGCCGAGCAAGTCGAGACCTGCTTTGTATGCTGACTACAAGCGACACGTTGATTGCAACCACCCGGCGACAAACTCACTCGCCAAACATCACGGGTTCACTTAATTTTTACTGATGTCGAGTATCAAGGGGAAGGTTTAGGGTGTAATTTTAGGGACTACTTTAAGTCGGCCGCCTGCCTGACGCCCGAACTGTGTGCAGCATGTTCGGAGTTATGTTAATTTCAAGAGGTCAGTTATTAATAGAGACTGGAAAAGTTCGCAGGTTCACTAACCTGTAGGCTAGCCTCCAATAATATCAGTGTATTCAAGCAGACAGAAGCTGTCCATTGGCGCAGTGATACCATAGGGTTGCACCAGCCTTCTAATGCTTCTTTAATAATGTCTCAGCGCCCTACAAGAGGTGCCAAATAAGGCAAGAACCAATTACCAATGTGACATCAATATAAAGTTGTTTGAGTCCTCGCTTGTGCCCAATTCAAAATGCCTATCTTTTAGGTCTCTAGTTATTGAGCATCAACAATGCTTATCTACGAAAAGAATACACCCTTCAAACTACATGTATATAAAATTTTTCAGACATCGCACATGTTGGAAACATTATTTTAAAGTCCTCGAACTTGACTAAAATGTATTTTCCTAGATGAATATTTCTCAAGATATATGTACAGGAATGAGGTCAACAATTACATTGGACTTTGTCACAGCGATGGGTTCAATAAAGTGATAGGGTCACCTCTTAAATTCCCACAGTACTGTGTGGGCGTTTACGACATTGAGCGTAGAGGCGATATCACAATACAAGTGCCGGTCGACGTCGTTCGAAGCGCTTCATCGATTTTCACCTCACACGCATAATACACCCTTCACCAGGCAGCCGCCTTAAATTACTTACATGCAGGACCACAGAAGGCATCTGTCCTTACATCCTAGAGGTGAACATGTTACCTAAGGCTTTTCGCAAGCAAACATTGCATTATGTTCTATTTATTTATCCACAATACTACTTAACTCTTTAGACTTTACTGTTAATCGCAGTTTCGTTCAAAATTGTAGAGCCGTACAGTTTGTAAAAAAACATGTTAAAATATAAATTTTAGGGTTATAAGAACTTTCTCAAACTTAAAAAACAAACACATCAGTATTGTATGTATATGTTTATATACGTTCGAGCGCAGCGACCCTTTTCATATAAAAAATTAACAAAAAAACCAACTGTTGAACAGATGATATGAATGTTTTTTTTAAATCATGAATAGGGTCACTACGCTCGAACGTACATAAATACACTACTCTTACGAACAGAAATAGCTCACATCGGAAAAAAAAATATTACAGGTTGGAAATGTAATTCCTTTCCCCAAAATTACGAAAGTGATACCACTTTTCTAATATAATAAAAGCGTTTCCATGAGTGGTTTACTGAGTTAGTTTCTGCCACTAATTAGTTCTAAAAACGTAACAATTTTTTTTTTAGTATCCCTTTAACCACAAATGTGGAATATAATTTTTCTTTATTGAGCAGATATGTTACTGGAACTGATTTCTGTAAGTCGTACCGTACTGTGCATAAATAACATTATCTTCTACCGAAGTGTTTTAACAAACCCCGTTGGCCTGCAGAGACTCTAGCTCCTAAAACTGGCAAACACACAAACCTGTAAGACCAATCCCGCAATAGAACTTTATCTGGGAATTATTCAATATTTGTGTTTCAGAAACTTGTGACCATACTGTACCAAAGTATTGTTGACGTGAAAGAGAAGATATTTAAAATATGATACAACCGTGACACCCATGATCCCTTAAAAATGCCCAGGACTGTAGACACTCTTAAAGGATGAGTGTGAGGATTACATGTGTTCACATCCAGGTGTAGGAAGAGTTGCCTACCCACCAGGCCAGTGTATTTACAACTGTAACATTTGAGTGCGTTGTACACGAAATACGTGAGTCCTGGAGAGTTGCAACAATAGTGCCTTTTAACTGATAACGACGTACTTATTACTGGCTAATGCATCAAACATCACTTTACGGTCACAGTAACCGTATTGTATACAACAATAGAGTGCAACCCGCTATCTTTCACATGATGGGGTTGCGTACGACGTTAAGTAACTTTATTTTTTATTGCATAGTTCAGTTTACTTTTTTTCACATACCACACCTTGTCCCTCTAACGCAAGTAATTTTCCTAACATCTTACAATATACGTTCCCGTTCTTTAACGTTAAAGACTATTACAGTCATTAATATTATCGATGGTCCTCGGGGGTGATAAGTCATATCAAATCTCTTCTTTTCACGTCAGCAATTCCCTTACAAAATTTGGTCACATGTTTCTTAAATACGGTGTATATTAGTTTTCAGACACTCTGCAAAATGTGTGCCTGAGTTCTGTTCAATATGCCTAATTCAGTAATGCCCTTTGTTTATTTAGAACCACTCAATGAGTTGGATTTTAATTTTGATTAGAGGTGTACAAAATATTCTTATTAAATCGTAAGATTTTTTTTCGTGAACTTACAAAATATTAACACGATCAAAAGCAGCTCGTTAATGTCATCGAAGTGAACAGAATTAAATGTTTAGTACTCAATGGTAAATTAACCCTTATTCAATAATTATAAAAATAATATTATCCTAAAATGTCTCCAAAGATATCGTCAGTTACGGAAATTATAACTGATCTGATCCAATGACTGGCGAGAACATCTGACAATGCATGGTCGTAGTTATACGCAGATCACTTCGCTACATTTAGGAACGCCCTCTGTCACTCAGCAGGAAAAGAAATAGCTCGTAAACAAATCACATTCATTTGTATATTTCAAGGTGCCGATACACCGAACCAAACACTGAAATTAAAAGTTTTAGTTACGATTCGGGTATTTTTGACCGACATTCTCATAGATTTAATATTTCAACGCTCCAGAAAGGTTACTAACCAATCAGGTAGGTTTTGTCAGATTCATAGGTACAACAGGAACCTGCAAATTTTGCGTAGTTATCACACAGCAAACTGGACTGCAAGTTACTGTGTGTTCATCTGACTTCTGGTGTTGTTCAGTAGTTTGTGTGGCGTGCCTGAAGGACTTTTATTAGGGACCCCTCATTTTCGCGAAAAGAATTTTGCTCCACTTTGTTTCAGTGTCTTACATACACACCTGCAATTCTACATCATGGTTATTGGAAGCGTGTCTATGAGAGGAACCGTATCTCATTTGACTGAGCCAATTACAATAACCTTCCTGCAACACTACACGTCTTCGATTTGCCGGTAGAATCCTAAGGCTCGTTTGAGTTAAAATATACAATCACTGACCACGGAGCAGAACTGCAGATGTGCACGTAAGCCACCAAAACAAAATGAGCTACAATTATTTTCGCGAAAAACATGTGTACCTGTTGACATATGTTCAAAATATTTACCATCATGCAATGCGGGCAATCAAAGATGCGAAAGCCCAAAGCCAATAACCTCAAGGAGTGTGTTAAGGTGAATAAATGTCAGTGAGCCTGTACGTAAAATAATAACACGATATTTGCATGTCTCTGAGGTTCTTTAAACTATTCATTATCGGTGTTCACTTTTATGGTAATAGAAATATTTATTTCCAATGCTTGCTAAACGGGACATTTTGGATCTGTGAAGGTCATAGCGTGTAAATAGCGAAATCAAATTATTTAACTGCCTTTACTTTTACCAATGACCAACACGGTCGATTACGTGAATGTTCTGTCGCGAGTTCAAATAACCGTTACTTTTTATTAGGCACGGCGTCGCGAAATCAATGGAATTACTCTCGTCGGGGGAAAATGTTTCACGTTTTGCTCCTCTCCAAGTACAAACGACCACGTTTGATTGCGTCCTACGTGGAATAAAACGTCAGCGTTGTTGAAATCGTCACATTTTATGTATATCGTTGTTGTTTGGTGGAATCAGAAATGTTATAATGACTGATCACTACAGCTGCACTATGTGCGCACGTGACCAGTGCTAGGGTTAAGGAGGCTGCCTATGTGAATTATTATCTTCGACGTTCGAGGCACGTGTTCCACGCCTCACCCTAGCCTATATTGGCGTAAGTCACTGAACTAGCATGCAGTCTTCTCTCTGGCAACAAACATTCATGAGACATTCTGCGGTCACCCCATTCTATTTATGACGCACTGTTAAAGGTATGGGTATATTGTACAAGCCTATACCTTTTGAAAGATTCTGCGGAAAGATTTACGTAACTAGAAGGAACCGCAAAACATCTGTTTTCGCCATTTTAGACAGAGCTAAAATAAACTTTAGAACTAAATGGAAAACCTGAAAAGGGTATACACGTGTGTAACGTTCTTTGAATGCTGTTTCTAAGAAGACGTAACTTACGCTCGCTGAGCAGTACTTGAATATTCTTGTAAGTTATGAAGCTCTACACACCGCCTGGCAACCTGGGTAGGCGGTCATCTTAAGAAGGAAGGCGTACAATTAAAACCAAAATTATTTACGGTGGTTTAACTGGAGAACCAACAGTTAGGTATGGAGTGGTTGAAGCAAATAGAGTTTCAGGGTATGAAAGTCGTCACTCGTAAATTGGAACGTAGCGTGGTTAAGTGCGGACATCCACAGATTCAGCGTCTTCTCCTCATGGGCATTATGTCACAACAGCTGAGGAACACTGCCTTTAAAAACCCATTAAGTTACGACTAATGCCTCGTCTGCTATTATATTTTCTATCAGTCAGAAAATTCAACACTGTTTCATGTTCTTAACTATTTGTAAACTACTAAAGATATCCACTTCTGTATTTGAAATATTTGTTTGCTAGAAAATTAAGAAAATTTTACTTGCTAAGGGTTGCGCTGTGATATTCAGCAGACTAAATTTTTTTCTCACCGCGTATACCTGAAAGATTCATTATTAAAAAGTTGTTCATTTGTGCTTCAAATATTGCTAGGACAAATTTAAAATGTTATTTCTTTATTACTAGTCTAATATTATTACAAATATATTTATATTTTTAAGTTAGTACATTAATCTGCTTAAATATTTTTCGCGTCTCTTGTTTCCAGTTGTTTGTGATCATGAAAGCTGTGTCTCAATAACATCTGCTAATTTTCTTTAGTATTTTTAGAATTTTTTTTTTTTTTTTCATTTGGCTGCGTCAGTCATACTTGATGAGAGAGTGAGATATTTTTGTCCGCACTTAACGTCGAGGTCTTCAGCGCTGGTGAGGGATGATATGATGTGATTATGGTGCAGCGCCGGAATGAAAGGGTGGGGGAAACAGGAGATCCCCGAGAAAACCCGCCGACCAGCAGCATCGTCCAGCACGATTCCCACATGCGAAAGTCCGGGGACCGACCTCGCAGGAAATCGAACCCGGATCGCCTTGCTGGGAGGCGAGTGGTCTGACCCCTCGATCACCGCGGCCCCCAGCCGTACATATGTAACTCAGATACCACACTCCTGTGGTTTGCAGGTATGCCTCAAACGCGTTAGTGTTGAAACAATCAAAATCAATGTCGTTGCCATCAGATCAAGTGTCTTGAAAACAAGTCATGTAATCTTTTCGCGAAATTCATTATTACCAACTGATACGGCGCGCATGTTAGTCTGTAATAATTAACTTTGACTCTATTAGTTTTTCTCGGAATAACATAATTAAGTAAAATCTAAACACTAAACTTCTTTAAACTCCTCTTCGTTGTTGTAAAATACTGCACTGTGTTACGTATATTGGTTATAAGTATCGCCACAGTTCCCACAATCACAATTTACACATCAGGAGGGTTAAAGTATCGAGAATTTATGTAAGTCACAAAGAAATTCTTGTTTCACAAACTATTACTTGTTTTTCAACCTAATATCTGCACATGTTTCGCGACGTGATTTGCTGTTGTTATTTCGCACTCCTTACGGTCTATGAAGCTACTTCTGACA
The DNA here is from genome assembly GCA_003012365.1 of Medauroidea extradentata. Classification (NCBI taxonomy): domain Eukaryota; kingdom Metazoa; phylum Arthropoda; class Insecta; order Phasmatodea; family Phasmatidae; genus Medauroidea; species Medauroidea extradentata. The sequence goes on along the minus strand of PNEQ01029865.1, from coordinate 20,877 downwards.
TTTAGTCAATTAAGATAACCTCCGCGTGGTTGGAAATCTTGTTGAATCGAATATAAGATAGCTCAGTGGATATTGCAAAACTTAAGAATTTTAAAACAAAAGACTTTGAATAAATGTGCAAAAAATATTACGATGGGGTACTACCTTCGTTGGTTGTATGTATCAGTCATTAATGAACATAAGTATATTTCAAAGTATTTTAAATAATAATTAACAAAATGTAAATATCGGAATGACATTTTCCGCCATCTGGAATTTTCACTCGAGTTACATAACGGCACATTACAGTGACCGTGGACACTGAGCCAGGCCGTGCAGACATTGCCGACAAGATGAAACCTTCATGACCCAGACTAGGCTCGCCCAGGTGAGGATCCAATCAGGGATGAGAGCGATAAGTGTGGTCGCTCTCCCGCAAAGTAGCTAAAGATATTGGAAATGGAACCAAATTGTCGTTTACTTCACCCAAATTTTATTTAAATTCGGGGAACTTTTCACTTGGTAGTGTGTGATGTAAAATTAGTAAGGAAAGTGAACCTCGGTTAGAAGTTAAGTGAAGAGACTTTGGTCAGAAATTAACATCAAGATCTTAAGCGCTGGTGAGTTATGACATTATGTGAATATGGATCAGCGCCGGAATGAGGGGGCGGGGGAAACGGGAAATCACCGAGAAAACCCTACGACCAGTTGCATTATCCAGCACGATTCCCACACGCGAAGGCCCAGTGGACCAACTCGGCCCAAAATCGAACCAGGGTCGCCTTGGTGGAAGACGAGAGGTCTAACTAACCTCTCGACCACCGTGGAACCTAACCTTGGTTAGAAAGTATGTACAAATGGCCAAGATGTCCCTATAGATTTTTTGTAAACTCACTCCTTTCCATCCCCAAAAAAAAAGTTCATTGCTGAATCCAAACCTTCTACGCGAATTGGCCTGCAATAAAGTAATAGAAATAACCGTTGTACTACACTAAAATGTGTTGAATACAATCGACTTCAATGATTTTGGAAAAAAAAGAAGGTTTTCTAATATATTAAAATCAATCATCCAAACAAGAAATATAGTTTTGTACGCACGAAATATTGTTCATCTGCAGGATTGTTATTCTGAAAATGTTTGTTCCTGAAACTATTTCGACTGTCAAATTATTTGTTTTGCTGTGCACATAATGATACTAGCAATACTATACAGTAAAGATATTTTAAACAAAACTAAATCATAATATTATAGTAAAAGATTATCATGGCGGTAACAACAGTTCTTGTGAACATTTCAAAAGATTTGCATATCTATCCATTACACATTTGGTACGATTCCTTGTAACTCGGCTATGAGTGGGTGAGGAGCTAATACCTACCTGGGTTTCTGTCTAGAGCAGATCAGTCTCCTCCTATTTGAGGTGCTGTAGCTGTGCAGTGATTCTGTATCCGAGGAAGATGGCTGCAATTCACTACGTCAGGGAAAATTACATTGCTCCATGGGCTCATACATATTGGTCAGCTTTATACTGGGATTGATTCCCTCAGCATCTGGCACTAGCTGCACACTTCTATGACCCCTCAGCCTGATAATCACTCTCTTCCAAGTCAACCTGCAGCCTCCACGTGGCGTTACTGCAACTTAGAACCAATGCATGCTCTGGCGTACATTCCCTATGCATCTTAGTCTCCTCTATGCTGGGATAGGAGTATCTACCTTGATGGTTTCGCCTACATATGGCCCCAAGGCGAAGCCATGAGGTGGGAAGTTATAATGCCTCACATCTCAGGCCTTTGGGGCCCAAAAGCCTAAATTAACAATGTGAAGAAATTTGGATAGTGGAATGGCTAACTAGGGTGAGCTTGCACGTCCAGCCGACCTAGGTAAGTGTCAGGGCGAAAAACCTATTAGTGCCAAAGTTGGATAGTACTACAGGATAGCAGACAACCCTTATGATAAGGTTCTTTCCATGCCTGGTCAGGGTTGGACTCGTAGTGGTTGTCCGTATGCAGACCCGGAGAGGTTGCCTCCTCTATAATGTGTCGACGAGTTGGCTACACAAGTGCCTTGAGCAGGCCTGGGCATCTTATTAGGGGTGTAGGTAGTGCCCCGATTCAAACTGAGTAGGAACTGAGTAGCGGGTCTCAGTCGGGAGGTGCATATAGACTGGCGAGTCCCTAAGATGGGTTTTTCCTAGGTTCTTCTCGTTTGCCAATGCCCTCCATTTCGAAGTTGGATTCGTGGTGCATTGTAGTGCTCCACTTGGCAGTTGAGCGGTCTCGACTTCATGTTAGCGAAATCCAATATGATTGTTGGGAGCACGATTTCTATATGGCAAGAGTAGGCTTATTCTTGTCCGCTGACTTATTAAACCCATTGGGTAAGTGCGGCGGCTGGCTTGCCAAATAACGCCGATAGGTAGTCGGAATATCTGTCACCAGAAATTGCCCTGACGGGCATGATGGTGGTGATGCTCAAAAGTTTGGCGCCCGGCTCTCAAATAAGTGTAAGGGTAAGTAGGTGCACTGGAGAAATATACGTGCAGGAAAAAGTTGGGAGTGGGCCCCCAATCAGATTACCAGCATCCCCTTTGGGCCGATAACTCTGGTAGATGTTGTGTGCAGAATATGCGAGATGTCTACTGTGCCCAGTCCTGCTTTCACTCCACCTTTGCCAATGCACAAACCACAGTAGGGTGTGATTCTTATACATAGCTTTTTGCACTCAAATCCATCTTATCCCCACTTGGGTCATAGCTGGAAACGCCGGAGCATTGCACTGCGAATAAAAGAATGAGGTCGAAGACCGGGCAAGTGGTGGCCCCCTTGTGGACGAGAGAAAGATCCACAGTGGAGTTCCTTTAGCCAGATTCCACAAGCTGGCACAGTAGCTCTAGCATGCTGGGAATCCTACGAACAGATTGCATGTCCCAACTGAGGCACACAGTAGTGTCCTGTGGTGTGAATTATGACCACTGTTGATCTGGAGAATTTGGTTATGGAGCCCTGGATGGTGTGAAAACTCAGATGCATGGTACTCAAGGGATTAGCGTGAAAGCCTCAGCCTTGTGCTGAGCCGATCATCAAGGATCAGACTCAGTGGTGTTGGTTGAACTCCCGCTTGGGAGTAGACTTTCAGGTTGAGTCCTAGAGTCGATGGTCTGGTCCGATTAGAATAGGATTCGTTCACGAAGCGGTTTCGTAGATATTGGATAGACTTCACCCTCAGTAAGATGGTCCCCTGTGATACAACCCATGGGTGGTTCCATTGCAAGGTAAGTTGGTTTTCACTACCTTTCTTCAGCGATTGGAAGGAGTGTAATCACCTTCTGTCATAGAGGTATTCAACAACCTCTGTGAGCTATTTGATATTGGTTGCGCACAACGGGTGGCGTGGGTGGCACCTGTTTGTTTTTCAAGGTTTGACTGGGAGGGTTGACGCCCCTCCCAGCATAAAGGTCAGCAAGATCTCTCCTGGTAAGACTTCGGGATCAGGTACAGGAGAGCGGTACAACCATACACCGGCGGTAGCGAGGCCGAACACGTGTGTCCCCAGGAACATTCTACCATCTTCTGAAGAACAGTTTGCTGTTCACTGAAATTTTAATAAAATGTATAAATATTTTAAAGCGAAACAGTTAAATGTTCACATACAAAGCGTGTTTCTACTACAACAAATATTGTATTCAGTATTTGCTCGGGAAAACCACGTTTCGAAAAAGATTCTAGTGGTTGTCTTGTAATACAGGCACAAAACTGAAGTTCATTTCTCGGCTTTCGAGAGATTAATTTTTTTAAACACATATGAGAGCCAATAATGTAAACAATTCTGTAAGGTTGTTGTGTATTGGTATTATTATGCAATGTAATTTTTCGAAACAGACTGTACAGAGACTTAAGCTAATTAATACTCTAAAGGAAATTTCGTAAATTAATTAAATATCTACTATCATGCAGTGTTTTGTATCGACAAAATCAGAATACATAGTTAGAACCAGCTATAGCAAAGTTACTGAGCGATTTTACGATGTCGGCTTCGTTTTATGTTTTAAAATATAATTGTTCTCAAATATGTTGAAACTCGGGCCCACGCCCGTAACATTGGTTATGTAATAGTGATACAAAGTCCCACTTGCGACATGAAGGTTTTTCAGTTTGGAAAAAGAACACTGCACTGTAGGATATGCTTACTTTCAGATGTTTGGACTACGCCACGAGGAATGTCGGAGGACCCACAGTTCAGGCTCACCATAGGTAACATAACCACTCATCTGGGGAGAGAGGCCGTGCTGTCGTGCACTGTGGATAGCCTCGGCAAGTACAAGGTATTAGTAACTTCTTAACATTATATTAAGTTGGCTGCTAGATAGGTCGCCAAATTTGCAGATATTTAACAGAAAAATATTTGTATTTATTTTATAATTCGAGTTTGATCAATAATAGCATTAAACATGCTCACTTTCGGAGTGGATTTATTCTACCTATCTAGACCATGCTTACTTTACAGCAGTCTTTTATTTAAACCATATTCATTATTTATGCATTATTTTCTTTGACAAAAGTGTAGAAACTACTTTTGAAATTCTTATGCATGAAAACAATTAAAAAACATTCAGTAGCACACAATTTTATTTTTGCAAGCTCAAGGAATCTGACGAGAATATAGTAAGTTCATGAATAAATAGCGAATCACGTACTGAAAAGTTAGTAGATAGGTTTAGCTGGTTCTGGGACAAGGATTCTGAGTGAGAAGCCCCCCCCCCCTCCTTCCCACCCTGTTGTGACATCACGGCACCGGCCACCATGTTGGATGACCTTGACCTTGAGTGTCAAATTATCTATCAAAAAAATTTCAAAACTTCAAAAAAAAATTTCAAAAAATTCATAATTAAAAAAAAGGTCCTAAAAAATATCAAAAATTCCGAAAAAAAAATATTATCTCCATCTTGTTTCCGGCGGCCATCTTGGTTTTTTCCGAAGCTTCCAAAAATTTTCGATTTCCCATTCCACTATAACCCCGCACATATTTAATAAATACAAATTCAATAAAATTATTTTTATGTTATAACTTTTTAATAAAAAAATTATTTAACTGAAAACTTTTATATAGAAATTATTTATTTCAATAATCACCAGCACGTCTTACCCGGACGAGCTCCATTAACACACTGACTCCCCCTACCACTTTTCACATGTATATATTAAATCAGCTAGTCACCACTTCCTTTGCCAAACCTAAAGCTTAAAACTTATACATTTTGTAACATAGTCATTTTAATAATCCAGTATCAGTCATATTTATCAGTAAAATTTTAGTTATTTTTAACATTCAGAACCGAGTCTCATGTTACTTCTTAACATAGCTTGCTTGTCATTTTCGTATTTAAATTATAATCCCATCATGTACAGTGTAGTCTTATGCGGACGAGTTTTCATGTATGTATAGTTCAGCTTGCCGAAAATAACTTCCATTATACTTTTTTTTGTACATAAAACACTCTAGTGTCAGTACTTTTTTCCAGAGTAATTAAATATTATACGGGAAAATAAATTATCAACCCAGGAATCTATTGACTGGTACCTAAGTTACGATTTTTTATTTCAGTCATGAAGAAAACATACAAAATGATCGTATCTCAATAAACATATTCGACAGTCACCTATATTGTAGTTATTTTTGAAAGTACAGTTTCTGGCGTGAATGTTTAACCCTTGTTTATTCTCATATACAGCACTTCAGTTATCACATGAGTAAGTCTTGTAGGCGATACCGAACTTGCAGTTGCTTTCTTCGTGTATGCGTAGAGCACAGATTCTAGAGAACAGTTTACCGCATTACTTGCATTCACACCCCGATGAACGAGAAACATGTTTTCCTGTGTCTTGTCAAGATATCGTTGCGAGTAGACACTTCATCACAGTTATCACACAGGTAAGTCTTGTACGATACACTAAACATACAGTGACATTGTTCATCGCATCGAGCATTCGAGTGTGTGCTAAATGAATTCCCACGGTAGCAACACTGTTTCAGAGAAATATGCACATGATTTCCAGAGAACACTTCTGGCTGAATGGTAGCCACTGATACAGATGGCAAGTCTTTGATCTCCGATGCCGTCTTATTAACGTTACAGTATTACACAATAAGTATAAATAAATGAAGATGTCAGTCTGCTTTCCGGCACGTCCATCGACTAACTGAGCTCCTTTTACATAAACAGTGCTTAAATACCACCAATCATTCTATGCTAACTACTTTGATGAATCTCATGTACCAAGCTAGAAGCTGGACAGCAATGATGCTTACGTTATTAACAGCACGGGTGATAGGCTGTAATCTGAACATAATTCTGATGATTTTCGCATGCATCATGCCGGACGAAGCAGTTGATCGATGTGTTTTCTCGGAGATCTCCCGTTTTCACCACCCATGCATTCCAATGCTGCTCCATACTCACATCATGTCTCACTTCACCAGTGCTAAAAGACCTCGATGTTGAGCGCTGACCAAAACCTCACTCACTCACTAGTCACCGTTCAGGATGAGAAGTAATTGTTTCTTCGTCAATATTATGACACACCAACCTACAGTACTGTAAGGTTACCGTTTCTTTATTGGACGAGTCACCTTAATTCCCATTGAAACCCGTAATAATCCAGAGTGAGCTACGTCTTGTTAGCTGTTAAAACGCACAATGTAAAACACTAACTATGGAGCTCAGTCGAGTATAGCTATATCTTGCTGTAGCAAGTTTATATCGTAACACGTAAACTGTTCTACGATCATAAGAAGGCTAGTCACTTTGTACAGTTACGAGAGCTCGGTTTCGTTTGCAGTAAATTGCTGACCGTTTGAGATTTTTGTTTATCACTAAACATTTCATAAAAAAACTTGTCTGCGTGAGTTACGAATTATTCGTAAGTCCATTTCGATACTTAGTAACATTAAAATGCTGCCATGTAGTCAGTAAAACGCTCAGTGTATGGTGCGAGGAAACAGTTATTGTTATTAGTTCAGCACCGAGCACCCATATCCCTTTATATGATCGAAGATTCTACAAGTCAGAATCTAATCAGAGTTCGGTTTGTGCAAACCTCAAATAAGCAGGTGAAACTACTCATGGTCCATTCTCACATGTGAACACTAATAAGTAACAAAATGATATATATATATATATATATAATATATATATATCTTGTTATATTAAAAAAGTACACTTTATAATAGCGATTGTCCTAGTAACTCAGCAGTAGAACGTTTGGAATCTAAAGTAATGGTCCAGAGTTCGAACCCCTGCCAGGACTATATTATTTTCTCATCTTCGTTCGAACAATTAACTAATCTTCAATATATTTATATACATGTCGGAAGGTTTCCAACCAGTGGATTTTTCCACCAGACAAAAAAAAATGAAACAATTCTTCCATGTTTTGCAAGTGATAAGTACCTGTAATATTTTTTCACTAAAATAATACATTACAGATGAACATTACGTTTATTCGAGAGTACATTATCATGATGTGAGTATGCTGAAAACGAATAATGAAATGGCACAGATAACATTCCTCACATAGCACCATATTTAAGACCATCTTATAAGTATAGTTATTTAGGTAGCTACCTGCTCGCTCACGAAGGTATCGACTCAAATAAATGTATGAAGTCTTGTCGTAAGTTATAATCACAAAAATATTGAGCTTGGATTATATCTATACTGTGAATAAGAATGAATTTAGTACAGAATTTTCTGAAAATCATAAGGGCTGTTCCGTCTGGAGTGCTGTACTACTGGTACAATATGAGTGATAGTGCTAATTCTTAATATTTCATAAAAACTAACTTAATTGTATTTTAGCTGTCAAGGGAATCATATAAAGTGACAAGATGGTATAAAAGGATGAAACTCAATGTCACAAAGTTATAAGTTTTAATATTCTCCACTACTGATGTTTTAGCTAGCTGGCCGGCGCTCTGCGAGTGTCTCGATACGTCCACGCCCCTCCCCTCGCCCCTTTCCTAACTCACCTGACCTTACTGGACAGGAGTGTACAGTGATCAGTCTCACTCTCTCTCTCTAGCACGCACGGTACACAACCTCCAAGCGAATGAAGTAAATGTATTTTAATTTGTTCGATCTGAATTTTTTTTAATTATTATGTTATTTAAAATAATCAAATATATGTGTTGTCTCTCTTAAAAATATTATTTTTTCGCAACTTTTTAACATAACAAATTAAATTGGAAACATATACTAGGACTTTGAATAAACAGAAAAGACGTTTCATTCATACAATGCATTTATTTTTCGAAGCTTGGATTAGTTACATAAAATATACAAACAGTTATTTAAAACACATGGTAGTTGTTTTAAGTATTCGGTCTTAACCACATGTGAAGAAACAAACAATTATCAGCATTTTAAGTACGAACTAACTGGTGTTTACCACATATGCAAATGTATTGATATCATTAACAAGTTTACAAATATTATTTTATCTTAGGTAAATAATTATGAAAATAATTAAATTTTTTTCTTATTTACACGACCTTACAACAGACTTTAAATAAGTGTAATTCACATTGAACCCTTTGATAATAAAATATTATTTCTGATTAAATTATTACGGGTTTTTAAATTTATTTTTCTGTGCATACACACATTTTAACTTCAATATATGTGTGTCTCCGCCAACTGCCCCTCTGAACTCACTTCATGACTGGTTGGGATGATGTTGTTTTAAGTAAATTGAAAGCTACAGAGTCTCTCTCGTTCAACATGAAATTTACACTTACCATGGGTTATCATAAAACCAAAGTCTCAAGGATTCCGATTCACACTGATCACAAAAATTATTTTTTTCTCACAGTAGTGAAGTTTATCGGTGTACATTTCAACAAGTTTACTGAATGTAGGATACACGAACTGTATATGCACATCAATAGTTTTTAATGCTGTTCGGCACATGTTACGTAACACAAGCTTTTGACCATTTCCGATGAAGAACACTGGGAAATCTTCATTTAAGATGTGACTCAAGACATTGAGTATTTGGGTGAATGGAATCCCACCTGAGTCCATGTTTCTGATATGTCTGCAGTCGGTACAATTGTTGCGTGGTACGGCTCAGACGATTTCAGAGGCTCGAAGGTGAAAATCTTTGTTGTCAGGTCAACGTCACTGTCCGATATTGACACCTGCTTGATGGTGAATGTGTCTTGTGAACGAAAGCCTTGGATGTTACAGTATATGTTACTGCAGGGGAATTACTTGGGAAAAACGTCACTACTCGATCTCGCGGGTAGGATTCTTTGGAGTACTGCTGTCACTAGATGTTATGTGGACTATAGTGGATGAAGTGCTGGTCGTTGACGAGCGACGGTGCGCCTTGCACAACTCCTACGTTGCAATGTGTCCGGAAGCGAAGTACAGCCCTGGGAACGCTCCTTGCATGGAAAACAGTCGAGAATGTCCTCAACTTCTTTTAGATGATCTGGCAGGAACTTGTACACTGATGGTACCTCGTGCAGTGCATAGACGAGAAGAAACTCTTTGGGCAAGTACGGTAGCTCGTTCTCTCTCTCTAGCAATGTTAAATATTTATACCTTCCATATGCCACTGTAGTAGATAATATTTTTTGTCCGGCTGAACAGCAATCAGACGTTACATTCGTAGAGAAAAGTTAATACTGGCGAAGAACACACTGTGTTGCTGATTTTTTTTTTTTTTTGTGGTATTTGGCACTGGATGTTATGATTTCAGAATAATTGGCGTTATTTTTTTTAAGTGTCCGATGAGTGTTTTAGGAAATTGCATAAATACACATTCGAAAGGTACTGTAAAATTGTACCGTGTTAAGATGTATAGCAATTTGCTTTTTAAGAAATGAAGCTGGCGAATCGATGATTATAAGACATTTTCGATACACAACACACAGTTCGTTTGCACACACACTTGTTCTCACTTCAATGCATGGATCAGTCTCTGCTAATGACGGAAAAGTATGCCAAACGCCCGTACATTTCTCGTGGCATAGTAATGGGGTTTGGAGCTTCCCTCCAGTAATTTTGTGTTCGAACTCACGTTTTTTATAGTCGTATTTGGTTTTGATGTTTAGTTCCAGAGCTTCCTTCTTCATATCAGGCAGCGACATGGGGAATTTCATTCTAGGCCTACACAGACGTACGGCACACTCGTCGGTGTCACAGTCTCATGCTGTTAGCGAAACTACTGCTCTATCGCAGTATCTTCTCTCCATATGGAAATGTATTCCATTTTCATACATCTTTCAACAACGTGTTTTACGAATGCTTCTGCGGTGTACGTTACACCGTGTAACACTACACCAACAAAGTCGTATTATTTCATAGGGTTAAACGTGTCTGTATGACAGGAGGTAAGTGTTTGTACTTGCTGTGGTAGCGGTCTTGAAGAAAAGTATAGGCTACATCACACGAAAAATGTGAGCACTATGAAGACCATTCAGGAATCCACGTCTTTGCACAACATGTGTATGTCCGTTACATTTCTCTCTCCATTCGCAAACTGTTTTGCTTCCTGTTCGATGAAATGCATATGTGAATGAGTTATGACTACGAATTTCAGTCACTTATTCGCCATTTTCCTGTAGCAACAAGTCGTTCGATGTGCGCGGAAGTAATGAGTCTGGACGAATATTAAAAACGTAACATTTATCGTTGTCACATGATAGTTCGTCTTGTACATAGTGTCCTTCGTATGAATCGTAACACAATACTAAGTGAATATCGCCATCACAGAACTGAATTTGTAAAATTTCTTTAGCATCTTTAAAACACACTCTTATGTAGCCCACCATTACGTCCGTGTACTGGAATGTGTTTTCTGACCTGAATGGAGTGTATGTAGCAACGGTAGACTCACCCATTTCGATGTCTTCGTTACTGTAGTCGTCGGAGAATTCCGAACTTGAAGGGCTCGGTGGTGACATGTAGTTGCTTGTAGAGTTCATTGGTAGAAGATGGTACATGTTTCTTTTGGACTGTAGGCTCTGATAAGTCCAATAAATTTTCAGTTTTTCCCTGGTTCTTGACTTTCTCTATACTCGTGTTCTGTGAAGGTGACCTTGTTCACATCAGTTGTAGACCACCGGAGCTCTGCGTGTGGCTGCCAATGATGAACGGATCAACTCTTCTCTTCCTGCTCTAATGCAGAACAATGACGACTTCTTTCCGACATAGTTAGAACAAAATGCCGGCGCAGTAGAACTGTACGTGAACTATAGGCACTTCGTCGTGTCTTACTGGTTTGCTAATGCACGAGTGCAAATGAACGGTTATAATTTTAACTACAAATGAACAAACCACAATATGAACTGAAATCAAAGAGGTAGACGGTGAAGACTGCTCGTTCCCTTCTGTTACGAGGGTTTATAAAGTGTAGAAATATGGGAAAGAGGGGAGACAAGTGACCATTAGAATGTGAGAGAACGGGGTCAACCGACCAATCATATGAAAGGTTAAAAGGGGGGAAAACATATAAGGTGTGATGAAAGGGGAAGGGAAACTAATAAATTGTAATTACACACAATTATATTTAGCTGATGATGGGGAATATGCTAAGATTTAAAATGGAAGCATGGCGGGGGGAAATCCTATGTAATTTGCTAGCTTATTTGGTATATGGAGAAGGACAGTGTATAAAGTAAAATGTATTCTAACGAGAAGGGGAAGGTAGCTTGTGATTGGTTACAGTAAGATAAATAATGTTATGTGCGGAAAGAGAGATAGCTTCTTATTGGCTAGTAGAAATGGTGGTGGGGTCCTAAATCACACAGAAAGTAGAAGGGGAAGAAATAATTTTTTAAACGTTTTTTGGAAAGGCGAAGGGAGGGGGTGGAGATGGGTTGGAGGGGGTTTAGTGGTTTGAGCAGGTTATAACACGAGTGTCAGTGAGTGGGGAAAGTAGGGGAAGGAGGGGGGATATTCATCATGTGACTAACAGCCAATTAAAATAAAGGAATGGGTAGTGGAAGGGGGAGGGGGGATAATTTAATATATACATGTAAAAAGTGGTGGGGAGGGTCAGTGTATCGATGGAGCTCGTCCGGGTAAGATGTGCCAGTTATTATTTAAATAAATAATTTTAATAAAAGTTTTTTTGTTAAATAGTTTTTATTAAAAAGTTTTAACATAAAAATAATTTTATGAAATTTTTATTTATAAATATGTGCGGGGTTATAGTAGAATGCGAAATCGAAAAATTTTCGGAAGCTTCGGAAGAAACCTCAAGATGGCGGCCGGAAGCAAGAAGGAGGTAATATTTTTTTCGGGATTTTTCGGATTTTTTTCTTTTTTTTTTAGAATTTGAATTTTTTTTTATTTTTTAATTTGTTTTAAATTTTCGAAATTTTGGAAAATTTTGGTAATTTGACACTCAATGTCAAGGTCAAGGTCATCCAACATCGCGGTCGGTGCCGTGACGTCACAACATGGCGGGAGGGTGGGGCTCCTCACTCCGAATCCTTGTCCCAGAACCGGCTAAACCTATCTACTAACGTTTTCTTATATTAAATTTCACTTGATAACAAAATACCTAAACAACAAAAGTGTAGACATGTGTTCGTGTCCGTGTTACTTGCTTTCGAGTTTCGCAATTTAATTATTGTAATATTTCTTAACTTTCCTTTCAAAAATTAAATTGCAGTTTTACATTTCCGCCTACAACTTTTTTATATATTACTTACTTTAATATAAATATGCATAGCTAAAATGTACATTTTAACTACTAGCTAAACTGTGCAGAAACAATAATTTACATTACAAGTTTATACTTTGTCATATTAGTGGAAAAATTATATTTCCCATGCCATTTTTATGAATTATTCTAAACTCAGGCTTCATATACCGGCAATTCTTTGGATATGGTTATTTATGCGCCAGAGTTTAAACAGCATGAATATATGTTCGTCATATTTGCTCAGAACTTATGATATCATTTCTTACGATTTAATACAATACTTGCGACCAAGAAGGTTGTAGGATGATGACACTCTCTCTTACAGTTTTATATATATATATATATATATATATATATATATATATATATATATATATACACACACACACACACACACCTCTCCAAGTAACTTGAAGGTTATACCTACGACGGCGATAAGAATAATTTGAGTAATAGCCTAACATATTAATGATTTACCTTTGATCTTATTTTGGTTTAAAATAAATTATTTTTAGAATTGAAGTCTACATTTTTATTTGATTATTTACAGAAATTTTCCACAAATATCAGACATAATTTTGACTGTAATTTCATATCCCAACACAAATAAATGCAATATACTAAAAACTTTAATCATGTAACAGCCTTGCGGGCTCTACTTTCCAAGCCTTCATCAATTGAATGAAAGGTATAATTACTTGTCAACAGACAAATTTGAACCATTTATATTTTATGAATAATATCTATAATGTGTTTTTTTAAATTCTACTGTACCTTTCACAACAAAGATGAGACAGTACGGTATTTTATTAATGGTCTCTATCGCAATACAAATATCTTAAGCTAATTACGAACACCCCAATTTAACTAAATGACACTGTTCCCAAAAATCTTGTCGCTAAATTGATGTTTTGTTAAATCCGAGTTTGTATAATCAGGGATGTACTGTAGCTGCTTCAAAATTCGTCCATTGAGAACTAATTTATTTTAATATTTAGTCCCGATTTTAAACTCGACTGCAAGCTACGTAGGCAGCGAACTAAAGGTTACTGGGTTTATTCCACTAAACCATTAAATATCCTCGCAACTGAGATAAAGGGAAATGATCAGTGATCGAAGCTGGACGAGAGTGTGTGTACAAAGAGAGGTGCGTTCATGTGTCGTAGGTGGGTTGGTTGCGGGCAGAGGACCAGACTGTCCTCACACTACACAACAAGGTGGTCACTCACAACCCACGTGTCAGCGTCACCCATGACAACAACCACACATGGAGACTACACATCAGGCAGGTGAAGGAGGCGGACCGAGGATGTTACATGTGTCAGATCAACACCAACATCATGAAGAAGCAGGTCGGCTGCGTCGATGTGCACGGTGAGTGATGACCATGATCTCGCTCTCACAGTAAAAACATTCTTACCACCGACCACAGTATAACGATCAATGATAATGTGTCTCCGACTAGAGTTCTTGATAGCTTGACGTGACACGTGAACAGTGGCCATTCGCACCATCAACGCTGGAGCAGTTTTAGATTACTACCATAAATTTGGTCACTTTGTGACAGCGTGGGTGATCTTGTGACATACAATTGGTTTCACGGTGTTTTGAACAGTTAATTAGTAACCCTTTTTGAATACGAAATACCATATATTTAATAGATCTATATGAATTTTAAAATTTTTTAATAAACTGGACTAAAATAAACTTTTAAAGTGGCACAAAGTCCCCCTGTGCATCACAAACTAACCCCGGTTTATGGTACAGGAAACATATTTAGGACAAACATTAATCTAAAGAGCCATTTTAGAATTGATATTACGGAATTTAAATGTATGTGGCAAACTCTTGATAAATTTAGAGAAGTATTATATGAATACGCACTGTTTTAAAATGTCATCCTATTCCAGAAGCTATAAATTTTTCACGAAAGAAACGATAACCATGCTGCAAAGACTAGATTTTGCGTGAAATAATCTTAAGTCTTTAGTATACTTGTCCCCACATTCCTTCTCATTTGTTGATTCCCCTATGAGCTCAGAACCTCTTTGATGTCGACGCAGTGCTAGGTTGTTCCATGTGAGGTAAGAAAAGGTAAAATGCCTTAACATCGCCACATTATTAATAAAGACGTTATATTATATTATTATTATTATTATTATTGTATACGTCTGCGACTATGTTCGTTCACCCATAGAATCTAACTGAAATGTTTCATTAGGTTGCCACTAGATACCTCTCTGATACATATATTGTAAGCTGCCTTCAGTATGATCACACAACAGGTTGCGGTTCAACAATATTGCATGTTTTTAACAACAGCAGTGCAATTATCGGCTGCAGTACGGCATTGTACCTCCTGGTAAATGAAGCATTTTACATTAACATGAATAGTTTTCATAGACACGTTGATTTGTGTGATAGGAAATTAATTATATTTGACACAACCGGAAGCGTTTTGTAAGAAGTTCGTGAAAGATTTTTGGTAGTACCAGCCGAGAAATGGTGATCCCCCATACGTCTGTCTGGCTTGAACATGCTCAATTCATAACGAAATTTTGATATCATATTAATCGTTCCGCAACATGTGGTACAATACTTATGCTATGAGGTGCATTAGAATATTAAACTATTTTCACACCAAAATGTTTCGTGTGCCTTTGAAAATTCACTTTGTGAAATTAGTTAACAGCTTAATAAGTATTTCTAGTAAAATACTTGATGCCAAACTTAGGGGTGTGGAAGCTGGTAGTGTATGCCTCAAGGAGCCTGAATGAAGTAGAGAGGCATTATGCACAAACAGAAAAGGAGGCTTTGGCAATAACATGGGCTTCCGAGATATTTTGAGAGCACATGCTGGGTGCCAAGATAACCATTGTAACAGACCACAAGCCATTAGTTACCCTGCTATCAAGCAAGCCATTAGCTAAACTCACGGCAAGATTGCAAAGGATGTGGATGCGTCTTATGTGTTTTACAATGTTAGTGTCTAAGTTTGCCTTAATGTGTTGTAGTTCCTCCGGACATTTCGTACGAAGATACCAGCTCCGATGTGTTTGCCAAGGAGGGTGAGAACACCACCCTCGTGTGTACGGCAAAGGGCCATCCTCCACCACGAATAACTTGGAGGAGAGAAGATGGACAACGCATTGTTGTCAGGAAGGGACTTCGAGAACTGGCTACAGGTAAACCTATCAATAGTAAACTTATTAATTGTTAGTTTCGTTCAAGTTAAATAATAAAGCAAGCTACTGTTTATAAATATATTATTTATTTAATTTGGAGCCATTATCACGTGGTTTATTGGAATTAATATGTCCTTAATGCCTGTCCGTCGAACCACAGGAAATTATTTCAGAAATTTATTCATATCAGGTAGTAAATTTTACCCTATTTCCTTTGCTAGGCTGCGAAACATGGTGATAAGTTCCGCAACATTTGACGTCATATCGTGTGAACATAAGTCTCAAGGACGAGGATAAGGAATATAAGACATAGTACCTCACGTCAGTCCTATCAGGACTGTTAAAAAAACAAATACCCAGTTATTGCAGATCACAATATTTTTTAATTAGTGTAATGCGGGTAATCTACTTCTTATTTCTTCATAATGTGCTTTAAAACCAATAGAACCACTTCATGCACAAAAGAATAAAACGAAAGCAGGCTTTACTCGTGTGAAATTATGGGAGGATCCTAAATCTACACCGTTTTATAAATTATAGTGTTTTATTTGTTTAAATGACCGACACGTTTGTTTATAAATAATGTACTGGTAGCCATGATGTAACTGAAGCCAGCAGGTTGGTTAGCAGTCACCAAAATTTTTGTCTCAGTTTCACCATAAATGTTTTAACTGAAAATATAAAAGAATAACGTAATTTATACAGATGACTATGATTTTGGTTCTTTCTTTATAAAACTTTTATTTGCTATATAGTCGCCTCTGTTACTGAATGTTTCAATTAAGTAGCTTGCAGTCCAAAGTCAAATCGTACAGGTAGTTCAGAAACTTACCAAAATTACCTGTGAAATACAAACTCATAACCTATCCTATTTCTTAACGGAGATAACCGCCCTTGAAAATTGAGCTTATGCCCCTTATTTTCGCCAAATATTGAAGGTATTATTTAATTAAAAGACCGTAATCTCAAAAATACTTGTGTTGCTAAGGGGTAAAAAAACAGGTTGCCAACACACGAGAAGTATAAGAGGCCATCCTCTAATTGTATAGAATTGTTTTTCTGTCATTTGAAATGGTATTTTGATGTTATCAAGTGTTTTTCACATTTTAACATCAGTGTGAGTGGCATTTAGTTAAATTACTAGCTTGATCTCAGTCGCTGGCAGTCAAATTCACTTTATTTTCAACAATAATAATTACCAGTTGCACTTCAAGATCACATAATATTCTGCTGTCTGTGTGAAAGAGAATACCTGTATTAAACTCATGCTAACGCACAACAATGAAAGAGATTGTGCGCTAAGGGACATTCGTCTAGAAAAGTTTGTACAGTTTGGAATAATGTGCAACATTTTACTTGTAAGGAATTCACATACTAAGTTTGTAAATTAGCTTAAACGTGTAGCCAAATTTATTTTATGAATTTAGGATTATTGTACTACACATATTTACACATAAAGCGCAGGAGTTTGTGCATGCCTTATGTCCCTTCTTCAACGGGAATTGAAAAATTGGCTGTGATAAAAGTAAGTAATGGGAACAAGATGACAACACAAAAAAGGGAAAGTACGAGTTTGTGCAGAGAACAGAAATATAACTGTTTCTGCTCTCATTGTACCAGGATTGACACATAACCTCATTTCAGTGAAAAGCATAAATAATGAAGAGAAGAATTTTATATTTAAAAAATACACAGCAGAAAAATTTCAGTATGAAATGTACATGTAATGGAGCTCTATACATGACAAATTTCAGTGTGCCGAACAGCAGCAAGTGTTAAATAATTTCAAATAATATGTGACATCAACGGCTTGGGCATTTAAAAAGTGACAGCCTGATAAAATATTAAACTCCCTCATAATGAGAAAGTATGTAGCCCATGCAGGTAACAATTTAAAACTGACGAACTACCAAAATCAGCAACCACAGGAGAGTTTTTACATATCGGTGTATCAGGACTTCTGAAAATACTTACCAAAAATAGGGAACGATATTATCAAATTATCAAGGATGATTTTACACTTTTTATTACAGTTTATTTACTCAAGTCGAAATGTTAAGCTGAGGTAAATTTGATGATCTTTATTCGTGAACTAAACTCAGAATATTACATATGTTTAAAAATCTGAAGATATTGTGGTAGAGAATTCAGCTCTCGTATTTTGAGTAATTTTTGCAAACGAAAAAGAAACCGTATCGAACAAACACTACCATACACAAAACAACAGAATGGAGTTTATGAGAGAGTAAATTTCACGTTGACGAGTCGAACCAGAAAACTACTTTCAGAGACTAATTTGCCTAAATATCAGTGGGGAGAAGCACTCAGTAACAATCAGAAGTACAAAGACATCTGGCCAGAGTTTATACCGAGTGTTTGTTATCTCTGTGGATGTAACTTCATTCCATGCGTCTGTTGTCGTATAAAACACGTTTTATATTGACTATTTTCAGATAAGATAAAGTAAGTAGGTTTTACGTCTGGTCGACAGCGAGGCCATTGCAGACGGTAAGACGTAACTTAACACAGTGAAAAGATCTGGGAGAGGAATCGACCATGGTCTTTGTTAATGCATTTGTCAAACCGAGCGTCGTGACCTCAATTCTTGACGAATTAATCAAGTTAGGGCTAAATTGGGTAACTGACGAGACTTCTCTATCCCGAGCGGTCTTAAGCTCTTAACATTGTGAAGCTGTAGGTCGGTAAAATAATGTTATACTTGATCAGATCATATAGTTATTGATCTTCGCTGTGGTTAACTACCTTCGACTATGCCTTGCAAAATAGTATTTTACAAACTATCCCATTTCCTCAAAATGTACCCTAAGAACTGGAGGTAGCTTTGACTAACTCGGGAAAATTAATGTTTTGTGATGCACAGTTCGTCTATAATGAAAGCAGTTATTCATTCTGTCCCTGGTATACGTAGCATCCTCCACCAACACATCTCGAAGGCAACAATTCTGCTCTTGTCGCTGGCCTTCACCATGCATGTCTCACAGCCGTACAAGAACACAGGAACCACCAGTTTTGTTAAAGAACCATGAAGAACTTCAGTCCGGTTGGCCAGAGACGGGGATTGAACCTTTGTCCTCCCAAGTGCAAGTTCAGCGTGTTACCATTGCGCAATACCGCTCCGTGACTTGTTCAGAGTATAGTTTTAATATCCGTATTGTTACCATCACTGTGAAGGATTTACCCAAAAATACCCATTTGTTATCAAGTCAGTGTTTCATGGCAACTAGGCGCAGAAACTACTTAGGGGGATGGGGTTACGGGGGTATATTGTAACTCCGAGTTTAAAACTGTGATAACAACTTATTTGGAAACTGTTATTAATTGTAGTGACTGAACTCGTCTCTTCACTTGCACAACTGTACAAACCATTGTAACTGCGATGGGAACATACCCACCCTGGGGAGAAGGAGAGGTGAGATTATAACTTCAAATTCGAACCACCTGCATACAAATAAAACTGTTTTCAGTGGCTTTAGTGACTTCTAACATCCACATGCGTACGCAGTGTTTAAAGAGAACGGTGACATGAATAATTAAAAGAGTTTTCCTTTCATATAAATGAGAAAGAAAATATAGGACGCGTAAAGAGGAAAGAAAATTATTAACTGTAAGTAGGCTATTTAGATTGTTTTTTTTTTGTGTGTGTGTGTGTATTTACGAGCATGCCATTTGGCTTATTTTTAAGAATAATGTATTGAGTGTTTGGAAATTACATCTTCAGTGGCCTATTTTTTTAGACGCCGCCTGACACGTGCTTCATTTCTATTGCAGTGTGTTGGGAAATAATTTTTTAAGAAACAATATACGAGGACACATTTAGTCTATGTACGAAAAAAACACATTTAAGACGAGTACAGAATATCACTCGACAAACACGCGCACTAGTAACATTGTACCGAGTCAGAGGCATTCCAGCAGAGCTAAGAATGGTTTATTCTGACTGCTATACTAACACGTTACATGCAGAACTCGGATTTTGTACCACAATGAACTTTGCTAAAAACTTTTAATCAATAAAACTACATTGTCAACGTCACCGCCAAGTCTCGCAGCAAAAATGGTTCGGTGGATAGCTTGCTTGTTAGTTCAAAGCGTGGCTCTTACAGGCGACTGCCTATGTCGTTTTTAGCCTACTTTGCGAAGGAAAAAGTAAGCGTATGGAATCACCTTTCTGTCTGTGTGTATGAGTGTGTTGGTGTGTGTTCGTGTGTATACCTCTAAAATTTTTTGAACCAATGGACCGAATTCCATCAAACTTTGTACACATACAGTACATAGTAACTTATTTAACTTTCATGTATTTCGTTTACGCCCTTTTGATATTTTCAAAATGGTGGCTATTTTAACATTTCTTGATCAGGCTAGATATCTCAGGAACCGTATTTAAAAAATTCGTCAAAATTGGTGCACATATACTACACAAAAAGCTGACTTTAATTTTGTGTATTTCGTTCATCCTGTGTTCATATTTTCGAAATTGCGGCAATTTATATATTTTAGCATAATATTACATATCTTAGGACTTTTTTTTTTTAGAATTTTCTTTAAATTTGGTACACATATACTGCATACAAAGCTGACTTTACTTTTATGAATTTCGTTCATCCTGTGTTCATATTTCAAAATGGTGGCCATTTTTATATTTTTAGCATAGTATTACATAGCTTAGGAAACACTTTTCAGAATTGCATCAAACCTGGTACACATATACTGCATACAAAGCTGGCATTACTTTCATGGATTTCGTTCAACCTTGTTTATATTTCCGTACTGTTGGCGCTTTTTTTTTTTTTTTTTTTTTTTTTTTTTTTTTTTTTTTTTTTTTTTTTTTTTTTTTTTTTTTTTTTTTTTTTTTTTTTTTTTTTTTTTTTTTTTTTTTTTTTTTTTTTTTTTTTTTTTTTTTTTTTTTTTTTTTTTTTTTTTTTTTTTTTTTTTTTTTTTTTTTTTTTTTTTTTTTTTTTTTTTTTTTTTTTTT
>PNEQ01029864.1:0-44244 GCA_003012365.1 Medauroidea extradentata | reverse complement strand
TAGC
Organism: Medauroidea extradentata; assembly: GCA_003012365.1. NCBI lineage: Eukaryota > Metazoa > Arthropoda > Insecta > Phasmatodea > Phasmatidae > Medauroidea > Medauroidea extradentata. Next base: position 44,240 of record PNEQ01029864.1, on the reverse strand, counting down.
ACTCAGTCAGTCAGCTACCGAAGTCGTCAATGTGGAACGCATGAAGCGTTATTATAGAGCTTGACAAATGTTTTGTGTAGTGTGTAGAGTTTTGTTTTGTCTATTGTGTGTCTAAGGGTATAGCATATGTACTGCGCCTATTGCAGAAATGCAGTATGCCTTGTGACAGCTTGAAAAATGATTGTGGTATAAAATAGATAAATTGGGTGTTTAGGTTTCCCTAAAAACGAGTGAACATCACATAGAAAAATCAACGGGGTTTCAAGGATGAAGATGGTAACATGCCAGGTGATCATGATGTTGTTCGTCGCAGCAACCCAAGCAGATTCAGTGGGAGCTGTCGAACCAGAAATCAACCCAGGAACCAAACCAAGGACAGTGGGAGTGGTGTCTGGAGCTCACTTCCAGCCAGTGAAAAAGGTGACGATGTACAGTTCTTCTGTACCACTTACTTTTAAAACAACTTGGCTGTTACATTTATCAGTTTCCGCAGATAAGTTAAATTTCAATAGTTCTTGCATAGCTCCGGTTACAAAAGAGTTTTGTCAAATTCAGACAGAGACATTAAATTTTGCTAAAGTAACGAACAGTCTATTAGATGCAATTAATGCTGCTGCAGGTGAAGACCTACTAGAGATAAGATCAGCAGATAGAGTAAAACGAGGATTAACATTTTTAGGGGAATTTGCTAGTTGGTGTTGTGATATTGCCACAGCCAACCAACTAGACAGGCTTTTTGATAATCAAAGAAATTTAGTGGACCATCTCGAACAAATGAATAATCAAATATCTACAGATGATCAGGCCTTAGCAAATCTTTCGAATCAAATAACAGTTTAAATTCAGTTGTAAGTGAATTGTTTGGTAAAGTACAAAATAAGTTTAAAAATCTAACAAGTTATTTACAAAATTTCAAAGAAGCTTAGGAAAGTAGTCGATCTGGTTTTATTCATGAAATTTCACAGGTTTATCAGACTTTGTTAGTATCTGTAGCCCTTATGGCAAAGGAATCACATACCTTGTTTCGTGTGAAATTCTTGACCAATGTAGGTCAAATAAAATACCTTCGGTTTTAGTTAGTCCTAAAACTTTGAAATATAAATTGTAACTGTTAGAACAAGTAATTAATTTTGATGGATACAGGTTAGCATTACCTTCTTCTGATGTTCAAGCATATTTTCAGTTGGAAATTAGTAGCTGTAAAATTTATCAGGAACATTTGTACATAAAAGTCAAATTCCCATAGTGCAAAATCAAGCTGATTGGCAGTTATTTGATTTCGTGGCAATTCCCTTTAGGTAGAAGAACTCAGTATGTTCCCTGCATCACGAACAGACTTTTCTGGCGGTAAGTGGTGAGGATGTTAGAATCATTCAAGGAAGGGCACTGCAAGATTCCAGACCTTTTCAAGATCAACTATGTTTTGTTCCCCGTGTATCTGGAGATTCAGTAGCAAGGGCCTTATGTCCCACGGCTGGGTTTTTAGGCACAACAGCAGAAAAGTTGGGAGAAATGTGTGCCTTTAGTTGTCTGCAAAGTAATCATGTTATACTTACACAAGTAGGTCCAGAAAGATATTTTATTACAAATGCTTTTGGAAAATTAGACTTAATTTGTACAGTTCATGAGAACAAGACTAAATTGTTAGCCAGTAATGGAACCTCAGAAGCAACTGACATCGCAGCTCCTTGTGACTGTAGACTGTATTTAAGTAACACAATGAAAATTCTTGAAACCTACCCCTGCAATTTTGGTACAAATATAAAGTTTCAGCTAATTCATGTCATACCAGCAGCATGGTCTAAGCTTAAGAAATTACATTTTCCTGCACTTACCACATCATCTCAGACTGTATTCCTGTTCTTTGAGGAGTGCCTGGAGGAGTATTGGCCAGCGATTATTCCTCAGTTACTTCGAGACATCACATGGTTAGATTAGAAGATCCAAGGGTACCTAGTCAGTATTTGTTTAGAAATTTGCAAAGTGTGGCTCTAGTCGTCGTGATAGGTACATTGTTTATGATGATTTGGAGGAATCCTTTCCTCTTAGGCTTGGGAGCTTTTCCACAGGCACAGGCCCTCGACTCAGCAACAGTATTAACTATTGAGTTAAGTTGTACAGTGTTTATAATTGTGTTAACTGCTGCATTTGTGTTGTGTTTGTTGTGTAAGTGTTACAGCACTAGGGTGCGAAAGCATACCCCAAGGGAAAATGTGACTTCAACCGAGCCCAGGAGCTCGTCTTCTGCCGAGGTTGTGAGTAGCTTGCAACACCATGGAAGGGTGCAAGCTACCATTAGGAATGACCGAGATGTCATCACCACTGTGTATTTGACACTCGTGTAACGAGTGTTTTGGCAGCAATTGTAATGTTTTTGTGGGAACCACGTGAGTCCCAACAACTAGTAAAAAGGGAAGAATAAGAGTAGGTTGAGTCGGTATAGGGTTAAGATTTTTTTGTAAACAAGATTTTTTTTGTATAGATCATTTAAAATATAGAAAAAACAGTTATGAGTTATAAAACACATTAAGAAAAGAGATGAGGACACCACTAATAATTTATAATAAAAGAGTATTTGTACATAAGGAAATAGTCCTCGTACATTTTCATTTGTGTACGAAGGGATAGTAAGAAGTATTGTATTTTTGAGGTCATAGATGTTGACCACCTAGTTAAACTCTTTAAGGGAGACCACTTACTAGGTGCTATGGTGTAAGTTATGGTTAGATCTAGAGTTTGTAATAAGAAGTTTTACAGTAATTTATTTTAAGAGTATTTTGAGGTTGATACTTTAATCGTGAATATGGGTGGGTGAAAACAGTGAGTTCAGACCAGCACACACTGCAGTTTTCCTTTTCCTTCCTTGTCACAATGCCAAGTGGAGATTAGTTATTAACGAGAGACTTTTAAATATAAGAAGACGAGTGTAACATAAACAAAAACAGTAATGTGAAGAATGAACACTTGTGCTGTGAGTTAGGGCAACCACAGTGTGAGTCAAGAATATTGGACTGTGATTAACATGGACAGCTTATGTACTTTAAAAGTTTGAGCTGCCTGTTATTATTCATCGGGGCTCAGCAGTGGGAGCGCTAAGATGGGACTGCATCATTTCCTTCGACTCCCATATCAACCAGCCCCTCCAACTACCCGAAGAAGGGATGGAGATCCTTATTTTTAAAGTACGAGTGTTTACCGAGAAGACAGTTCAACTTCGGCGGTGATGAGTGCAGATCGTAGAGTACCACGCCTTCGGCCGCAGGAGGATGGCCGCACCCCGGCTGAAAAATGTGATGTACAAACTTTACTATTTGTTTATTATTCCACTTCAGTAGTGTATAAGTATCTTGTAGTGACGTGAGTAGAGATCAGTCTTTCGAGTACAGTCAGTCGGTCCAGATGAGTTGTGGCATCTTGGCCACCAGCAGTGTTTAGGTATGTAAGTATAGACAGGAGTAGTAGTAATCGTCATGTACTTCTTCAACAATTAGCTTTCTTCTTCTAAATTATGTAGGCCTAGGCTATCACTTTGAGCTTTTCTTTCGTCTCTTTTCCCATTTTATTTCACAACAGTTTAAAGCTTTAATTTGAATTTATCTCACCTGTTTTCATTTAATTTTTTGACTAATTGTTTTATAATAGTTTGTCATGGCAGTAAGGGTTCCCTCGTAATATTTTAAAGTCTGTATATGAATGCAGTCGCCATGTCTATTCAAGTTCAGATAGATAGATTGTAATTTATCTTAAATAAATATTTGTGTTGTGTCTGGAACACATTATCTTTTACTTCTATTAACCCTTCTCTTTAATATAATTATTTCCCATTTCTTTTTTTTTTGTGTGTATGATTCTAACGCCATCTATATTTGCCCCGGTTAACCTCTCATAATTCTTGTGTTTGTTCAGTATTCTTTTGAAGCGAGTGTTCGATTTAACTAGAAAGTGTTTCATGAGTTTATTATTTTATATAGTTGGTTGTTAGTAGTCTAGTTTGGGCAACCCCACCTAACCCAGCTACACCCCCGTGACAATATGTGTAGTTCGCGAATCGCAAAGCTGTGTATTCCTTATAATCATAGTATTTTCCATTATTACTTCGCAATTATACGGCTGTATGACTTCTAATGTTCCGATTCACTCATGTTGAATGGTAGTTGATTGTGACATATTTTTACAAATTTTTAATGTATTCGGGGCATTTGAAATTAAGTAATGCTTTGCAGATATTTGAATGGTTTTTATATTTTAATCTTTGATACACTTAAATGTACAGTCGCCACGGTTGTTTAGTTTTGCTATTGGTTGTGACAGTATAGCTGCCTTGATGCAATTAAAATTTTTATAGGGTAACATATTTCCGGGATCTGATAAATTCCTAATTCCTGTTCTTTCCCTACTTGTAACTCACATACAAGGTTATTATTATATTCTATCGCTATTACTCTTAGAATCTCGGTAGTATAGAAAGATCTATGTTTACATTGGAACGCCATGGGATAGATCCTGAAAATCTTCCAATTTGATGCTCGCCGCATTATAGGAACTTGTATGTTGATGATGAATTGCGACTGTGAAATCGCACATTCCGTGATCGGTATCTGGATATATTTAGCTATATCGTTCAGTGGAATTGCAAGGTTTATTTTTTTGTTTTTAGGTGCATTTTCTATCTCTTTTAAGTAGTTTCTTAACTTCTCCCTTTTAACTAGGTTAATCGGTATGTGACTAATTCTGCAATGATTGATATGTGTTAATAGTTCTTGGTCCGATAACATTGAGTTCATTAGTTCGAGTACTGCCGCTATTGCTAACTGTTGGCTGGAGCCTAAGAGTTCCGTTATTGTTTTTATTTCCTCCTTATTTTTATGGTTATGGTAATGTTAATAGTTTCTGCTAATATGTTCAGTCTTTTATCTATCTATCCCGCTGCCTCCTTTGTGTTTTCAGTGATTGAATGTATATCTTTGGTGTTGTTTTTCACAGGTAATTTTAGTTTTTCTATGTCAGTTGCTAGCATTTCGTCGTTGAATATTAACTGTTGAAGATGTTTCTTAGTAAGTGTGTTGCAACACCATTGTAGTACTTCTCCTAAAAATTGTAACCCTAATTTTTCTTCGTGTCGGGATTTTTCGTTCGCTCATAAATTCAGTGATTAGATTGCTTTGCAGCTCATCGATGGATTTAGATATTGGCATACCGTTTTTACACATTTTTTTTTGTTTTCTAGTTTGCAAATTAGCCGTTGCCATTGTCTGTTGCTAAATATTGGCTGAGGTGTTTGTAGTGTAATCTGATAGATTATCAGTATGCTTGATTCGTAAATTACTTCTGTATTAACTTAGGTCCAATAGATGCATGTATGTACTCTGAATGTGGGTTGTAGAGGTTGGGTGGATTGTATGGAGAGGAAAAGAAATAATGTTAACATCGCCATCCGGTAGCTGCTGACCTGGAAATAAGAAATTGGTGATTGCTGATTCACAGTATACTATCAAGCTAAGTAGTTTATTAATTATATTTAAAAAAATTTCAGCTTGTGGTACCGGCAGTTTTTCGTAGGAAAGCTCTTTTTAGATTTCTTGTGTTTACAGTTTGCGGCACCCATTTGCCCCTGATTTTTAGATGTACCAATACCATGTTGGGTTCCATAACTTTTAAAATTTTGTATGGGCCCTTGTATTTATAATTAATGCCTTTGTCCTGTTTTGTGATTTAATCTAAACATGTTCATTGGCTTTATATCCCGATATTTTAAATTTCTTATTGAATTCCCTTTCCTGGACCTTTTGAGCCGCTCGTATATTTGTTTTTGCCTGATTTCTAGCTTCTTGTAATTTTCTAACCAATCTGATGTCTGTTTGTGTGGTTTGTTTAATACCACCTGAGCGGGCTGTGTCGCATTTGTGCCATGGACCAAGTAGAAGGGGGGAAATTTTGAAGAGGTGTTGACAGAACAATTATAATTGAAAATAATAAAATCAACTAATTTATCCCACTGACGTGGCGTCTCCTTGGCACAACTAACGAGTTGCTGGTCCAGTGTCTTATTAAAGGCTTCTATCAAGCCATTACATTCCGGGTTGTAGGATGTGGTTTGCAGTTTCTTAATGCCTAGTTCCCTGAGTAGTTTTTCTATCATCTCATTTTTGAATGATGTACCTTTATCCGTCAATATGACCTCGGGGCAGCCGAATTTTAGTACTATGTCTTTAATGAAATTCGCGCAAGTTTTGGCATCAGTGCAAGGTACTGCCCTAGCTACAACGAACCTAGTTGCGTATTCCATTCCAGCTATTATGTATTTATTACCTGATTCGGTGACAGGAAGTGGGCCTTTGCAATCTATTGCCCAGCATGAAAATATGGGAGGTGTCAATTGGTTGCAATTGACCTTGGGGGACCTTGGTCTGGTTTAGTTTTCTGACAAATTTCACATGTTTTTACATATTCCTTTATGTCTCTGTCCATATTTTCCCAAAAATGTGATTCTTTAATTTTTTGCGTGGTTTTGAAAATTCCTAAATGTTTTCCTCCTAAATTTTGGTCGTCATAAGCTGCAAGAATCTCTGGGACATAGTACTTTGGTACAACTGTTAAGTGTTTTTCTCCTGTCGGAATGTTAACTTTAAAATAAACTTCACTATTGCTGTCATACTATACCTACGGGCCTTTTTTTCTGTCAGCTGCAGGTGCATTATCTAGATCAGTGAGAGCTGTTTTTATTATGTTGGGGTCTTTAGCATATTCTCCTTGAAATGGGTATGTATCAGTAGGAGGGTGTTGAAGGTAGAATAATGATATATTATCAGGTTCTATACTTTGCTGGTTTTGTGTGTTTTCTGTAACAGGATAATATACTCTATTGTAGTTTACTTTGTATACATATAAACTGTACATGTTTAATTGGCTCCTCAACAGTGAATTGTTATTTTCTTATATTGGCCTGCATGTAGTACACTGATACTTACCTGAAAATATTCTATTGTGGCCTTAAATAATATTTCTTCTGGCATGTCTTCGATGGGTAGGGGTTTAGATTTTTTCTTAGGTATTTACTGTCGTCTGTGATTAACTGTCTAAATTCTGACCATTTGCTAGCAATGTGTTCTTCCATACAGATACTGTCAAAAATGTATGCTAAATTATTTAATCACCCCTAATTCCCTTTCTGTGGCGCTCCAGTTTTGTTCATTTTGTGCTAATGCCCTAGATGAATAGGCTATTATGTGTCTTAACCCGTCTGTATCCTGTTGTAATAGTGCTCCCCCTAGTGCTGTTTTTGACGCGTCATATACCAATATAGTATCTTTGTCGTCACGGAATGGTGCGAGGACTGGTGCTGTAGTAATGACCTGTTTTAGTTGAAGGAATGCTGACTGTTGTGGTACGTCCCAAAAAAATTTGTTGCCTTTTGTGTTTAGTGGGTTAGTGGTTGTGCGATCTGCGAATAATTCTTTATGTATTTTCTTACATATGACTTTAATCAAAAAATTACTGAAGTTGCTTTATGTTTACTGGGGGTGGCATATATTGTATTGCTGAAATTTTTTCGGGGTCTGGAATCAGACCAGACGGGGTGATTTTGTGTCCCAGTATAGATAGTTATTTCTTGTGCGAAATGACATTTATTTTTTTTATTCAATTTTACACCGAATTCTCTCATTCTATTAAAAACAGTTTCTAAATTTTTTATGTGTTCCTCTACTGTGTTGCCTAGAATAAATATATCGTCTGCATAACTGACAACCGTTTGCCACCGCAGATCACTTATCATTCTGTCTATAAATTCTTGAAAATATCTGGGGCTGCTTGACAGTCCCATTGGCATTCTGCAATGTTGAAATTGGCCTACAGTGAATGCTAATCTATGACTATGTTCCTTTTTAATCGGTATTGCATAAAATCCGCTGAACATATCCAGGCTAGTTACAAACTTTGTATTTTGAATCATTTGAAGAATATCTTCAGTGCGTGAAATTGGGTAGTTTTGCTTCTGTAGAACTAGGTTTAAATTACGGTAATCTGTCAAAAATCTTATGCTCTCATATGTTTTGGGTATTACTAGGCAAGGTGCAGCATATTGACTGTTAGATTTTTCTATTATCCCTGCTTCTAACATATCCTGAATTTGTGTTTAAACAGCTTCTCTCTGTTTTGGTGTTCTCTCTGTTTTAGTGCTAGCCTATACGGTTTGTAGTAAAGTGATTCATCTAATGTTAGCTCTACTGACATTTCAAAATGTTTTGTTTCTGTGAGATCTGTTAATTTGTACTTTATATTTTTCTAATAATATTTTCAGTTCAATTTTCTGTTGAGGGAATAATGCTGGATTGATGTGATTTATTGGCAATTCATGTATATCTGGTTCTGACTTCAAAATTTTATCGATGACATTTAAAAGAAAATTATTTTCCTCGGGTTTATACGTTAATGGAACTGTAATAATCTTATCATGTTTATGTCTAAGTGTGGCTATTCTGGCATAAAGGTCTGGAATCATTCTGTTTTTTAATATGGAGTCGCATCCTATGATGTCAGACTAAATTTTCTATTACTATAAAGTCACGGGTATAGTCGTGACCTTCTATTTGGAAAGTTAGAGTGAAATAGTGTTTGGGCGATGGAAGTTGTTCTGTGGCTGCCATGAGTTTGATGTCTTGATTAATTAACTTAAACATTTGTGGATCTACTGTTGTTTCTGCTATGCATGACTTGCTACATCCTGTATCTAATAGGGCTAACAATTTTTCTTTACCTGTGTGTATAACAATTTTCGGAGTTTCCATAATGTTTGAAGTAACAGACCTAATTTTCACCTCTTTGCTATTAATTTGAGTGTGTGTTTTGTTTTGTTGTGATTTCAGTTTTTGTGGCAATACTTTTCTTTCGACTATTTTAGTGAAACGTCCTCCATTATGTTTCCTCTGTGGTGTTTGTATTTTTACTGGAATATCTACTCCATGTGACTTCTTAAATCTTCTAAATCTGTCACTTATATTTGTATTCCACTGTATTTTTTGATTCGGGAAGAGTTTGCAATTAACTGCGAAACGTCCATCATACATGCATAGTGCACATGTGTTTGCAAACTGTGGTTTTGGGCCGAACATTGTGTGTTCTGATTTGTTTGCTGTAGGTATTTTCCTGGATGTGTAGTGTTGTTTGGTTTTCACACCTGCCTCCAATTTTCTTCTACTGTTTTCTTCTGAATTTCTCTTACTTCAATTTTTCTATGATTTTCCTTGTTTTGTTTTACAATATGATTAGTGTTGCTGTTTTTATTTTTCCTTGGTGTTCTAATGTGTATGCGCTACTATGTTGTCCAGTCGGACTGTGTAATTGTTTTCTTGTTTTCTTGGCTTTTTCTGTCTGTGGATGTGCGTACTATTGTTTGATTTGTAGGGGTAGAATGGAATAACAATTTTTATCCGGCTTACTATATTTGGTAGCCATTTGTGCATATGTAGGTTTTGTTGTTTGTTTTTTCTGTGGTCCCCCCTTCGAGTACTTGTAGGGAAGGGGTGCGGGAGGATTTTACACCATGTGACAGAAGTTTTTTTTTTGTTTGTTTTGGTTGCAGTTGTATTGTTGTTTTGGTTGTTCATAATATATTAGTTGAAATGGATTTACTGTGAATAGTACTGCTGTGTTTGTGAAAGGAAATTGACGCACAGTAAACAGTTTTGGTGTGTAGGCAGGCATCCTGTGTTGTGGAAAGTGTGTGTAGTGTGGATTTCTGGCTTGCGTGTAACTAGGCTCATGTTTGCTATCTCTGCTTTCTTGAAACTTGAGTTTTTTAATGTTTTTCTGCCTTTTTCTGCTTGTTTCTTGTTCCTCTTTTTCGCCGGTTCTGTCCTTTTCCCCGCCTTGTAATTTAATAGTTAATTTGGAGATCTCTTGTTTTATTTCCTCTAGTTCTGCTTTTTCTGCAGAGTCCCTGTTTTGGTTTCGTAATTTGTGAATGTTTTGTTTGTACCTGGATGTTGCCTCTTCAATTTGCTTTATGTTATTTCACATGTCTGCCAGTGATTTGTTTTTCATTAGACCTAATTTGTCTACTATGGAGGGTAAGAGTGAATTCCACAGTATGTCTATGATCTCTTCCTCCCCTAACTGTATCTGTGCCTTCTGTGCTAGGTACAAAATCTCTTTAATGTGAATTTCTGTGGGTTCTTCGATTCCCTGTCTCCTATTATATAACTGCCTTTTGTATTTCAATTTATTTTCTTTTTGTGGCAAAAATATCTGTCATGTGTGCCTGTATGTTATCCCATGTCAAATTTTGAGCTTCTGTTTGTGTGATCCAATTCTGGTAGGCGTGTTTTGCGGTTCCATCGAAATGAAACTCTAATCTTTTAATTTTTTTTTCTGACCACTAATTGATTTCAGTACTTTTGTTGAAAATGTCCAAAAATTCCTCTATATCCTCGCCTTGTTTGCCACCGAATGTTGTTATATGTATGGGTTGTTATACTACTATTTGCAAGGGTGGTTTTTCGTCTGCCATTTCCAGTTGTGTTAATGTTTGGTGGTCTGTTTCCAAATTTAAACTAATTTCTCCTGGATTGTTGTGATCAATTTGACTGTATTCTAAAGTGTTTTTGATATGTGTGTATGTTTGCCAATAAAATAGGTGTTTCGTACGCGGGTGTCTCCTGTAATTGTTGTAGATAACTTCTAGTGATAGGTCTGTTTACTTGTGGCGTGTGTGTTTCCGCGACTGCCCTGGTTTTTATGTGTTCGGGGTCTGATGTGTGTGGGATGTGTGAAGCTCCTGGGTTGGCTTTTGAAAGATCTATAAAAGTTTTAAATTTCGGTCCGTTTGTGTTAACTGCCATTAGCTGTCATCTTATTTGTGTGAATATGTTGTTCTGTATGACAAGTTTGCCTACAGTGTTTGGAGCTATACATATGTGCCAATACAGTACACTACTAAATCTTATATCACTATCTACATCTGCAAAAGCCTCCGGGATTGAGAGTGCATGCAAAGCTGTTAATGAAAAGGTTTAGAATGTAAGTACTAGAAGTGGGTGGTGGGTGGGGTAAGTAGTGGGTAGGGGTGAGCCTCACTTAGGCAACAGGAGGTTAGGGTTTCGAATGGCGCTTCCACCAGTGTTCTAATTTATCTTTTATGGCCTCTCGCTTACGGCTCGAGAACCAAGGAAATAAAAGTTAGACAGAAAGATAAGGGTAAGCGAAATATATCAAGTAGGAGGAAACACTCTTTTATACTATTAGGAAGACTAATACATAGATACAGTATAAAGTAACACTGGAAGGAAGGATAGACCGATAGGCGAGACAGGAGCTAAGGATCAGGATTGCTCTCCTTCCCTAATAAGCGGCGTGGCTTAATGCTCACCAGTGTGCTGGACGCCGTGGTCATAGCAGGAGAAGTCCACGTCACCGATGGGTCCCCGCTGGTCTCGAACCAGGTCCTCTTGGTCTCGTCGCCCATCGAGAGAGACTCCTCGTGCCTCTCGTTGGTAGCCTTCCACCACTCTTCGCGCCCCCATCTCTTGTCACCTTTTTCCAGCCTTTTGATTGGCCCCTTATGACGTTAAGGGCGGAGCCTTCCCTGTTGCAATTGCGGTTTACCCATGCCAAAACAGTCCTAATTATTTCCCCGATGTAATGGCATTTCAAGCGGCTCGGTGTAGCGTTGCTCCGCCGGTCGTTTACAGTTTTGTGTTTATAAAACTCCCCTGGCCGCATTCTTCTATTACCGAGGCGCTGTCGGGTTGGGAAATCATAACAGTATGCGATCATTTTCTTGTCATGTATTTAACAATGAATTACTTACTTTACAAAACACGATGCCTTGTCCACTCAAACGCTATATTATTTTAATGCCATGAGAATCGTAACATTATACAGTGCACACATCAGTTTAATATAATGTAAATTTGTAGTTGTCCATGAAATACTAACAAGGTTTTTTAGAATCAGAATATATTTTTGTGTTAAATAAATATGTTATTTTTTTCATGACTACATTAAAAATTTTCCTTGTAAATAAATATCTCCATTAAAAAAGCATTTCCCAAAGGGAAAGCGTGTATTTCTGCACTGGATTAAAAGGTTGTGTTAATACTATAAGATTTATGGGAGACATTCCTGAAAACTCATAACTTTACGTAATAGATTTTATTTTTCATACATTTTAAATCAAGACAACTTATATTTATTATTGTCTATATCATTATTTGTGATATTTCTGCATTTTCGTTTGTTATTCTCATTCCACGAAATTTGCTTTCAGATAAAAAAATCCACCACTCCAAACCCAGCAGGAAATCATCTTTCAGTTTGAAATCCACACAAATGTTTGAATCAGTAGTACAGAAGAGACTGAAAAGTACGACGGAGAAATAAATTTAATGTGAGAGGCTCATACAATAAGTGCTGAGTTGCATGCTGAAAAAATGTTGCAGAATGCAGAACTACATGCAGTCAAGTTAGCCCTTGGGGAAGTTTTGTTACAAGAACTGAAACTGCGTTTAGCTGCCAAAAGTGAGGAGTAGGCTCACAATAGCAATATTTAATTTTTGTTTTTCATTACTATTTTAATCGAAAATGTCCAATTTTCACAAATATTTTACAATATATTACTTGTAAAATGTTAATATATAAATAGTATTGCAAGCCACAAAAATAGGGTTTATTACAATATTTCTGTCTAGCAAAATCAAGCTGGGTGTAATTTAGAGATGAACAAAGCTACAATAAAAAAAATCTCAAAAGCTTGGAAAACATGGTTATTAGGAATTTATCTACAAAACTTATGTAGCACCTGATATTAACATTTGTGATGGCACACATGCACCTTGGAAGGAAAAATGATGCACCGAAAATTGAACGTGTAAATGATGTCCTGGTAGCCTTTTTCCTCAATATGTGTCTACACAATGCCTAATTTCTTCCATTCCCATGGGGATTACTTTAGCCGTAGAGCAATATTAATCAGATGTCAGATGTCGGTTTTCTTTTTCATTTGTATTTACTTGTCTGAAATATGGTCACAGAAAATGAAAACCTTGAAATTTCTTCACTGTTTTATTTAATCAAACACTGCAACACTACCATATGACTGCACCATACTTTAAGTTATGATTGTTTATCATCTTTAAACATAAGAGTTAAACCTTGTTAATTCAAACCTCAGAAATGCTGCTTTTTCTTTTCCACCTTGGAATTAAGTAACATTAAACACTTAAGTGCTCAGTAAATATTTTAACGTAGTATAAGTTCGCTTACAAAAGCGTGCCATTGTGGTGTTTGTATTTAGAGGGTAAAGAATGTCAAAAATTTTAGAAACATCTGTAATACAAACTTTTTTACTACAAACAGCAAATTTTGGATCCCTTCAGGTTCATTTTAAATATATATGTATATACACTGTATAAACAGACTTTTCTTTGAAATAAATACCTTCATACTGACTTTTTTCTAATTTAAGCAGTTCAATACAGATAAGTTGTCCAGATTTTGATATTTCTTTTCTGAAGGAAAGGGTCTGTAACCAGGATTGCAAAGATTTTGTTTTTCCAAAAAGCTACAAGAGAATAAAGATTAACACAATTGAGCTGTTAGGCACATTTCTCGGAAGAGAAACGTAAACATCTGGAATACATGCATGAGACAGACTATACATTCTAGTATCTCACAAAAGTAGCTTGACACAAGATTTTATATTTACATGAAGACTATACAATAGAATAATGTGATAGCAAGAACTCTGTTATAACAAGGTATTTAAAATTTTTTATAAATTAAAATTTTGCTATGTCCGTACCCGTTATAGCGAGGATCGTACTCTGAACTGTAACATAACGTAATAAGGTTTTACTGTATAACCTAAATTTGCCTAAAACCTTAACTCGCGCGTATTCAACACACCATTGTTACACTATGTTTGTTGTTCTGAATCTGGGTGTAAATGAAAAAAATGGCAGTCATATGACCGTAGTGGTTTCTTAGTAATATGCAAGTAGAAAAGGTAACCGAAACACAGGAATTTCTAAGTTACAAAATCTGTTGATCCTAAAACTGGAGTGTACTAAAATTATAATCTACAAGGAACAAGAATATGTTATATAAAAAATAGGCATGACAATTATTACCATAAAATGAGTTGAATAGGATCACTGGGGTTAATAGGATCAACATTTTGGAACACATATTTTTATACTAAAAAGTGTTCAGTATTAACTTGCCAATGTAAAAAAAAAATATCATGATTTCAAAGAACAGTTTTCTTGCACAGTAATTTTTGAGAGCAGTGCTGTAAGCAAAAAATTTGTTATTAAATTTAATCCTATTCGCCTCGTTTTACTGTAACGATTTAAGCATCGTGTAGAAATGGCTTTAATTGAAAGTCCTGTTAAAAGTTTCAGTTACAGTGGACTACCAACACATTTTGTAAAGTGATGGCGAATAAAATCAGCCTGAAATATGTGGCTTGTTCTATTTTAATTGCTAGCAGGAGGTGGTGCATTACCAGCAATTTCTTTCACCCATGGGCAATATTCTCGCATGGGAGCATTAACATCTCTACAAATTTTATGAAACACAGCTGTAGCGCATATGGCAGCTACAGCATTTTGAGGCTGAGTTTCAAGTTTTTTTTTGTCAGGCAACGAAATCTACTTTTCCACACACCAAATGTTCTTTCAACGGCATTTATTGTGCGAATGTGAGCAGCATTGTAGTTTTGATCTATCTGTGTCTGGGGAAGAAGCAATGGTGTCAGCAGATACAGAAGACATGGGTATCCACTGTATCCAAGCATTAACCTTCTTACGCGATGTTCTTCAAAACACACTTCCAGCCCATACCCTTCAAATATCCTAGCATCATGAAATGATCCGGGTCTGGTGGCACATACCTCGAGCATTTTCATACGAGCACCCACAGCCACTTGTAACACAACTCAAAATATTGTATATACAAATGTACAAGTAGATGGAAAATGCCGATCCGGGAACAGGGGGATTGGTGATCGGAGCTCTAGAGTTTTGGTGGCCATCTTGGATGATGGTCTATAATTATTTTTATATAACCACCGCCATCTTGGATGACATCACTGCCTGGATGATGTCACCGCCGCCATATTGGATGGCCTTGACCTTATCTTGGATTGCATAATCGTCAGCCAGCTCACTTGGGAAACCCCTCCCAGCTCCCCATTTCTCCTCCCCAAGTTTAGTCACCTGAGAACCGTCTGGTAAAATTGGGAAACCCCTCGCAGCTCCCTGTTCCTCCTCCACAAGTTTTGTTTGTCACCTCGGAATTTAGCCCATCGAATGCATAATAGCTACCGAGATGCACTTGGGGAACCCTGTCCCCGATCCAACCAATCCCCCCCTCTCTGTAAAGAAGCACTTGAGAAACCCTGTCTCCAATCCAATCCCACGCCTCAGCGCGCCAGGTCGTTAGGTGCACTTTGGACACTCTCATGCTTGTGCATGCTGTGTCATTCCATCTTTTCAGCTCCGCATACCATTCGCTCTATTCAGCCTGTCTCCGTAGACCAATCCCCCCTCATTAGTACTGCTGCCATCTTGGAGACTCGTCGATCGTGACCCGGCACTGTAGCTGCGTACCCACTGTCGGCCATTGTCTGGGGAATCTACCATGACCTGAATCAGCATGGAAAAAATATAATATGGCAATGTAGAGGTGGTAGAGTGAATAATATTTGACACAGTCCATTTATACTAAAAATTTTAATGCATGCATGATAAAACCTCTTTACATTGATGTCTGATCTCCAGTCAAATCCCTAGCATGCTCTGTCGTTCTGTCCCTTGGCTCCTGTCATCGGAAATTGCCTCCCCCTATTTTTTGCACCTTAAGACTAAGCATACGAAGTTATAATATTACTTATGATTGAGGTTAATTACTTTGCATGGTGTAACTTATGAGTAATTTACTGCGAATGAGGAACATGTTAAGAGTCACGAGATACGAAATAAAGGAGGCTACCTTGAGGAATCGACCATGGCCTGCCTCTGCAGTCACATATAGTTTGTGTGTATCATTACCCTCTTTGAAAATCAGCCATGGCCTGTTCTCGACATTTGCATCTCCTGGATATGGTATATGTATCATTACCAATTTTGGAGAATCGTCCATGACCGAGGGAGGAGGGGGATAACTACGACATGTATGCTGCGTATTTATAAGAAATTATTTGTATGTTGATTTACCAACAATTATGGATCATTTAATTCCATTAAGTGTGTAATGAAATACTATAATGTGATTTAGTGCACGTGCCTACAAGGAATGAAGCTAGTTGCACACAGCTCTTACAAGAATGGCATAAGTGTATGAGTGTATTTAGGTTACCATGTAAGAGTGCAGAAAATGTTTATGGTTACTATAGTGTTTTTTTAATATGCGAATAGGATTTCATTACACTTGATCAAAATATGCCCCAATTTTTATTGCATGTTTTGCCTTCCGCCTCCAAGGTATGAAGCAAGTTCAACACAAGGCAAAAACCAATTATTTTACTAGAACAGCATAAATGTATGCATATAAAAGTGATGAAAAATGTGTTTATAGTTGCAATCAACTGTCTGCTGTTTTTAATATGCATCAATTGGTATCATGGCTATGCACATTAATTTTTATTGTTAGGTAATGTTTTATATTATTTCTGATACTTATCAAATGTAGACCATTTATTACACGTACCTGATTACTTCTGTAAGAATATATCGAGATACGAAACCAGAACAACACTGACATTATGGTTAAATGTTGTTGTTATGTAGATTAAATTATGTCTTTCGTGTACAGTATTTCAGAAAACTTAACTTATTAAAGTATTCACTTTTTTAAAATAAATTTTTATTACTGGAGATCTCGACAAGCCTTCCCGGAAAAATAATTATACGTTGGAATATATCAACTTATGGAAAGGGATGAAATGTTAATTCACGTTAGTGGCATACAATTTGTTGCAATGATCTAAAGCATATTACCATTTTTATTAAATGCAGCCTTAAAACATTTACTGTAATAAAACTCGTTCGTCATGTGAATAAGGATACATTTAAACAGTTGCGGTATATGAAATAGAGTAAAAAGCATCATCAATATCACTGCTATGTGTTATTGCATCATTATTTACCGTAAAATATTTGTAGTATCAAAAGTATCATTACTATACATTGTAAACAAGCGGCTCCTCCATGGAATAAAACAAATAAATGTCGTATATATTCAAAAATTAACAAGAACTTCAACATTATGATATGAATACTTGCGATTGAAGGAAGTGATTACGATTAAATGACTTCTCACAAACACACGAGATCAAGTTAACTTATATATTACATTAAACATTTCTGTGACGAAAATTATTAATATTATTTAGATTTTGATACATCTCACAGATAACGTATTTCTGTGCGCAGGCCATGGATCTCCTCGAGCAGGTTGTTGAAGTCTCTTTCTTGCAGCCTGCGCGATGTATGGATTGCCGCTGCAGCCTCTTCGAGCAAGAGTACGCACTTCCACATGCACATCCCTCAGTGTTAAGCTTTCTGTTCTTCTACATCTTCTTCGTCGCTATATAGTACATCGCTCAATCATTGAGATTCGGTGGCAGTGGAGAGTTCAAAGTATACTCACTCCAAGTTATCGGAGTTAGTTCACGAGTGTTACCCATCTCAGAAATGTCAGCGTCCATCAATGCTGATACTGGAGTGGAGGTGATTGGTCCTGCCTGCGGCTCCACAATAATTGTAGATGTGGTTGAAGTATAGGTTACCAATGCAAGAGCAGTCTGTGAGCTGTCATCTCTTCGTTGTAGGGATAATGCATTGTGAGGTAGTCTACCAAGCAGTGTTCTGCTACGGATACGTTGTTCGCGTACAGGTGATTTACTGACGTGTAATTCCTAAGCTCATGTAAATTATTTCAGTCTTCTTCCAGAATTCTGCCGAATAGCTCTCGATCCGTACTAAACATCATAACTAATGGTTCCCATGCACGAACTTTATTTAAATAGTTACACTCGATCACGTAGTTTCTAGTGCCCCCACCCAACATTTCCCAAATAACATATCACCGCCTAGCTTACCATTAGCAAGTCTTAACAAGCATATGCAGCTACCCAACCACCGATGCTGACGTCAGGTTTTGTTTAGTCACAAGCTCTGCACGTCAAGGGGTTCTACACATACACTACATAACCGTAACTTCCTAACGAAAAGGTACCAATTTAATGCAGTTCTTCCCATCGACAAAGTGTAACGTTGTATATTTATGTATGGAATAAGACTTATGCAAATTGTATATACAGAAAAATTATTCTGTATTTATGATAATTTAATATATTTTCAAATTATTTAGGGCGATACTTTTTTTAGACTTATAACATTATGATTTTTCCTGTAAAACAAAATGTCTAAGAAGCAAGTGTTTTCTGTTCCATACGCACTTAAATTTACTTACTTCTAAATTTTTAAAAAAATGTGTATTATCTTAGGTAAGTATTCATCGATAAATATTAAAGAAACGCTTATGGTATGGGTATTTTAGTAAAAGGAAGTTACTTCCACTTCAAATAAACTAGCATTTACATCTATAAGTACTCAAGTGAGGTGGATTGCTAGGTGAATATCGGTTTGATAAACAGGTATAACGTTTCTGTGGCCCATAATTGATGATAAGACTACTACAATATACTTACAGTTTCATCACAGAGCGAGACGGTGCAACTGAATTGAGAGATTTTAATCAGCTCTTAACTCCTAGGCCTAGCCTATGGCGCTGCAGAGTGGTGAAATAAGGTTAGTATGGAGCAGTTTGGAACGAAGGGGTAGGAGAAACAGGAAATTCTCCGAGAAAACCTACCGACAGTGATATGATTTCTACATGCGAAAATTCGGGGTCTGACCTCTCCGCGAATAGGCCCCGGACCGACTTGGCGTGGGGTGGCAGGTCTGTGGCATAACTTGCATGCTATCGGTCCTACGTTCACCCTGACCTCCTCTCACCA
The DNA here is from genome assembly GCA_003012365.1 of Medauroidea extradentata. NCBI lineage: Eukaryota > Metazoa > Arthropoda > Insecta > Phasmatodea > Phasmatidae > Medauroidea > Medauroidea extradentata. The sequence continues at coordinate 25,219 of PNEQ01029864.1, read as the reverse complement.
TCATCTGTGAACGCGACTTGTGCATAACAGTAGAAGAATGATACCGTGCCTAGAACTGTTTAACGAGTGAGACACTGAGGAACGATGCCTTACCTAGAATGTGATTGTTTCTATCCAATATACACCATAATTGGGTGAAGTATTGTTATTTTTTTTGCAATGTATGAGGGCTTCGAAGCATGTAATTTTTTATTAGTCATCCTCGAAATATGACTTCTTAATAATGACAGTTAAATAATTAACATACATGAAAAAAAACTAAATTTGAATATCATTATAACATAATAACACAATTCAACATCTTAGTATAAGGAAACCAAAGGTATTTTCAGGACCGGTCCTAGACATTTTACAAGTGCAAGCAAATGTTTTTTTTTTGGCGCCCCCCCTATTTCCCCTGCGGTAAAATTGAAAAGAAGGGTTCAGAAACAGAAATAAGAGTTTTTGGAGTAGTTTGGTTTACATGGCAGTGTTATGGTTACCAGTCAATTTATTTATACATACATTACTCTTTAAAAATAAATGCTACTTTATGAAATATTTTACAAACTGGCATTAATATGGGCCTACGTAAATCTAAACACGTATTCATCTATATTTAAAATAATGGAATGTAAATTAATTCAATCACAATTCTAAAAAAACAAAGTAAGAAAATTTGAAAAACAAAAATAATTAAAAATAGATTTTTCTGGCTTTCATTTTTGCGAATTCCTTGAGCATGAAATCTGTGTCCATTACATTAAGCAAGTCATTTTCAATGGCCATTGTTGCTTGTCTACCCCGCTCTTGAGACAAGGTTGATCGCAAATAAGTTTTCGTCAGTTTCAAATTGGAAAAAACTTTCCCCAATGGCCACTGAAACTGGGAGTGTCAGGAGAATTCTCAACGTAACAAAAATGTTTGGGAAAGTGTCCATATAACCATTTTTGGTTATGAACGACAAGGCTTTAACTGGAGAGCTTTCAGAAATCACAGTTGGTGCAAAAATGTGCAGCTCGTCAAACAGTTCAACTCCGTTTATATAACATTCTTCTCAATCGTTTAGAACACTTCTAAGATACGTACAAGCATCCTTAACTCCTTCCTATCCCATGTCTGCAGTTTTACAATACCATAAAGAAATTTGAAACTATAACTGTGATTTTCCACGAGTTCAAACCTCTCTTTAAGCGAGGATATTGCTGCGTCAAGTACGACAAAGAAGACACTAACTTTTAACGATGTCATCCCAGGCTGAACAGGTTCGTCTTCATTCTCATAGGAGAATTACTTCTTTGTTTTCCTTGTACGGACTTGGATTTCTTTTTTAAAGACAGCATTTGTATTTGTGATGATGTTATTGAATCCTTTATCTGATCTCATTTGTTCTAGAAATCTCTGTACACATTTGATGAGATCCATTGAGCTTTGCAGTGACCTTTTGCAAGACCTTACAATGTTTATTTTTACTAGGATTTCATGTCAAGTTACTAAACAACACAGAAACTTGAAACTCTGCCATTTTTTTTGCGATTCCTGAAGCAGTGTTTCTCCCAAATGCATCAAGTTTCTGATCTTCAGAGGCTACATACACTGCATTGTATATTTCCTCGATATGGTATCTTAGAGGCAACAATGCTTCCATCCTACTCTACCAAAGAGCACTGCAGAGAGACTGTAAAAGTTGATATATGTTTCAACAAAATATTCCATCTGTGAGTTGAACTTGAAAAGAAGTTAAAGGTTTCTTGAAAAATGCTAAAACAGTTAACTGTAACATGGCAAGACAGAGCAGCATCATTAACCACTAAATTGAGGGAATGGTTTCCACATGGCACAAAAAATGCTCGAGAATTCAAATCAAGAATCCTTTTCTGAACTCCAGCATGCTTTCCTTTTATCTTGGAACCATTCTCATATCCCTGGCTTCTCATGCTCTTTAAAGGAATGTTCTGTGTAGACAGCTCATTTAGTAAAGTTTCTGTGAGGCCTTCACCTGTAGAAACCCTGATAGGTATGACACCTAAAACATGTTCCCTAATTACAATTTCCCCAATTTCTACAACTTTAACAAAACTTGCCACTCATGTAATTTGTTCTTAGTGACTTACATCAGGTGTACAGTCCAGCATTATGGAATAATAAGTTGCCTGCTTCATCTCATGTAAAATACAATCTTGGATTTTAGTACACAATATACCAACAAACTCATTTTGTATATTTTTTATTAAATAGTGAACATCTCTATCTTCAGAAGTAACTCTTCTCACATGTTCAGCCATTACAACATAAAATTTGACTATGTATTCTACAAGTTTAAAAAAAACTGCCATTGCTACGCTTGAAAACAATCTCATTTGTTCCTCGAAAATCCAGTCATTAGGTCCCTTAAAATTGGATAATGCAGAGTAGGTGTTTAAGTACTTGGTTCCAATATTCTGTTTCACCTCGGATAATTCTTTCATTTTCTTTGTCATTTGTTTTATCCGATCGTAAACGCAAGGTGAGTTCACGCCAAGATTGACAACTTTAGATGTGATTAGGAGACTTCTCATGACTGGACAAAATCTTTGTCAAATTTTGCCAATCTGAATATTCTTGGTCTACATCAAGAGATGAATTTGCACATCCAACGATTTTGCATGCAAAACAAAACACAGCATTTTTAAGTACTGAGTGTAGTAACCAAACCCTGATGACTTGTTCCCCACTGCAAAGTTTTTTTTGTGTGATGATGTGAAGAAAATTTCCAACCTCTAGCATCTATGGGAAAGTCTATATAAATTACTTGAACAGGTCCTCGCTCAACAAGCAATTTTCGTACACCATATGAGATTTTGGATGGCCACCACCCACAGTCAGGTGACAGTAGTGTCGATGATGTGCCTCTTGTCACTTCTTGCCGCAAAAATTTTAGGGTACAGGTAATTTATTGACATAAGATATTGTCAAATATGAGTATCTAACATCTTAGATAAAAATTCTTCATGGTGTAACATTTTGAATTTTGAATGATAAAAATTATGCTCGATAAATATTATTAAGAGTGGTTTCCTTTACCTTCAAGGGATTTTAAACAAATTTTCAACTAAAATTTTTACTATACTATTTTGAGATGTACCTTCGCCAGTTATTAAACAGTAAAGTAAACCTACAGAGTTAAAATTTATCAACTTTTGTTGTAAATTAAGAAGGGAAATATACAGCCGAAAATAATATGTCAATACGTTGTAATTGTGAATTGATACTATATTCTTCGAATAGTAAAATTATTATGCGTGATTGCCTAGAATTGTTATGATTTTTATTTATCTATAATGGTTTCGAGTAACCTACAATTTTATAATTAATGCATTTAGCTGTACCTATGTACCATGGCGATAGCATGAAAATTGCTAATGAGAGCAACATCTAAACTTTAAATGACTTCAATCCTGACCCATCATTACATTGCTGTGACAGTAGTAGTATGCATAATTTTATTATCCCACCTGGCCTCTGGGCCCTCTGGGATTTCGAACTTCTATATGTCTTCTTATTTTATTTCCTTGTTCTTCATATTGTATTTTTCATAAATTTACTCTGCATTCATTCTTTTATTAACCACCACCAAGGTTATCCTCGGAGCTACGTTGAAATGTAATGTAAACCAGTCTTAATAATTAGAACCATGTATCAGACAAGGGTACGGGCCTGGGAGCGGCAGGGGGCCCCATTAATTTTGGGCGGTGGCATTAGTTAGTTTTTATTTGTGTTTAGCTGTAACACGGGGAGCCACGTGAAGGCTGCCACCTGGTGAAGACGTTCCACCCCCTGCCTATTATTATATAAAAAAAAACAACAAAAGACAACAAAAGAAAACCCTCCTGATTTAAAACACATATAGTTTAGAATTAATATTCACATTTAGAATTTGGTATAAAGTCTTATGTAAAATAAAGTTAAAAATTCTGAGTTTTCGTTCTTCCCTGTGAACCTTACCAGCAAGTGTGGCGCTACCAGGGCCCTTGCCCCCCGAAGGGGGCGCCCCACCGGCATCGCTCCACAGGGCATTTCGCTACTGTCAGATCCCCCCCTTAAAATATATAGTTAATCTTTAATGAATATATATTAATCGTAACAAACAGTTATTTAACACCTAAAATATATTATATCCTAGTTAAAACAAGGTATGACATTATCATTAAAATAGCATTAACATATTCAGCTAAATAAAAGGACGATACAAAGATTAGAATTAAATGTCATATACATACATAAAACCAAGTTAAATGAAAGAACCATCCATTCCTTTAAACCAATATATTAGGATGTTAAAGTATGACATCTAATTAAAATAACAAAAACATATTCTAAAAATAAAGGTATATCTAAGGTTAATTTAAGATGTCATACATTGACAAGGCTTAATTACAATAAAACATAGGTAGTAAAATATAAATAATAACATTAATTGATAATATATGGTATCATCGCACTTATCTGAGGCCTATTCACCGATGATAGTTTATAGATATCAGGACATTTCTCCATTTCTTAAAATTGTTGAAGTAAGCTCCCTTCAAAGTAAAATATACAATCAGCATATTGTCGTTCTCCTTCCTGAGTAAAATATGTTTAAAAACATTCCAAGTTGAGAGCTGCCAGATATGGTAAAGGTTATTCTTCCAGATCATTATTTAAAATTTTTATTAATACGTTCATTTCCTTAATGAATTTTTCTACATCTTTGTATATTTCACTGTGGTATATCTTATATCTGGTGGGTGGCCATGTTTCCCCTTTCCTTCTTAATACTTCTGTAACTTCGTCCCTTTCCTTTTTCATTAGCTCGCATCTTTCCAACATGTGTTCAATATCTTGAGCTTCCGCTCCGCACTGGCATGTGTCTTCGTATATTTTATTTATATTTTTTAAATACTTCTTTACTTGAGCGTGCCCACTCAATATTGTTTTCATGTCCTGGCTGAATACCCTAGTGTCCTCATAATACTCCTCCTCAATATGTATGTACTTCTCAATTATTTCACTTTTCCCGTTGTTTCTCCATTCCGTCAGCCAATTACTTATGGTTTTCTTTCTGAAGACTTTTTTAATTTCTTTAAATCCGCAAATTGTGTCGTTGTTAATAATGATCCATCTTTTTTCATCCTGGGTAAAGCCTTCATAGTTTTCTCCCTTATCTGATAACTTGATTTTCTAGTTTTAGATGAAAGAGTTTAGCTCTATTTAGAACTTCCATTTCTATGGGTAAAATTTTGTTTAGCATAATTGCCGAAGAAAATGATATTGTGCGAGGACTGTCATTTAATAATATTAGTGCTTCTCTTTGGCCAGCTCTTAGTTTTCTCATTAGATTGACATCATGTTGATCCAATCTCCTTTCATTGATATAACTGGCATAAGCAATGATGTTCTTGTAGAGCATCTCATAAATTATCTTTTTGTGTCTATTCGTCATTTGCATGGTTTTCCATATATCTTTTTTGAGTTTAATAAACATAATTTTTATTTTATTATTTAGGGCCAAAACATGTGGTATATACGTACTGTTTTGATCAATTATTATTCCTAAGTATTTAACTTCTTTTTTTAAACTAATTGACTTATCTCCGTATTTAATAAGTGGTTTTCTTTTTAGTCTTCCTTTAATTACTATTGCTTCTGTTTTTGATATTGAAATTTTGAGTTTGTTCTCCTCCATCCATTCTTTCAATATTTCCATTTCTCGGTTCGCTCTTATATCTGTCCTAGAATTTCCTTCAATTATGAGGACACAGTCATCAGCATATGCAATCTTTTTTATTTCTTCTTCTGTATCTAATAATAAGTAATTATTGAAAACCAAGTTCCATATTACCGGGCCTAGTACGGAGCCTTGTGGGCATCCTCGGTTTAGCCGTTTTCTAATTTCTACATTCCCCCTTTTAAAATTCACTTCCCTTATGTTTAAATAGTCAGCCAGTATTCTCTTGTCTGAATTACTGATATTGAGCGCACGTATAGCTTCTATAGCTTTGTTCCAACTGAGTGTGGAAAATGTGTTGCTTATAAGTATGACATATTTTGCATCACTTTCTGATATAATATCATTGACCTTTTTAATTGCCGTTTCTGTAGACTTTCCTTTTCTGAAGCCATGTTGGTTTTCACTTAGATGGTTTTCTCTCTCTTTTTGAGTCCTGTTTAATATATACCTCTCTAGTATTTTGCCCTGTACGTTTATTAGACATATAGGTCTATAGGACTCCGGGAGGTTTTTAGGTTTATTATTTCCTTTGTATATGAAAATTACGTTAGCTTCCTTCCATTTTGTTGGGAAAATTCCTGTTCGATAGCATTCGGTAATGATGTTCTTAATTTCATACTTAATTACATCCCATATTTGTTTAATGGATTCCGCAGTAATACCATCTAATCCTGGAGTTTTTTTTGTTGCCCATTTTCCAGACCGCTTTCCTTAAGTCTTCCAAAGTTACATTTATATCTTCCTCTATTCCTTCTCCAATATTATTTCTATCTATGGGGACTTCTTCTCCATAAGGTAAGAGGTAATTTAATAATGCTTCATAAGTTTCTTGTAAACATGTTGTGTCAGTATTATTTATTTTAATCGTGCTTATCGTTTCCTCTCTTTTTAGCTTCCCTCTAGAGATCTTATCCGGGATATTCCATATGTTATCTCTACCTTCCTTTTCTATAAATTCTCTCCATTTCTCTGTTATACATTTTTAATTTCTTTTTTGTATATCCTTCTTTTATTTTTATATATCATCTTATCTTCTTCCTTGGCGTCACATTCGCAACATTTTCTGTATCTCCTCCGTATCCGTTTTAGTTCATCCCTTTTTAAGGTTAAATCATGGTTCCACCACCATATATTCCCTTTCTTTTTAATTTCTCTCACTTTTAGTCCTCCATGAGCGTATAGTATTGTTTTATTTAATTCCTTAATTCTCTCTTCAATATTCACTTTCCTGGGTTCCTTTAGTGCGCTTTTTATTCGGTCTCTTACCTTATCCCAATCCTTAACTTGTGTATGTATTCTATTTACACATATAATTTTATCTCTTTCCACGCCTTTCTCCCATCGTATGTAATTGCTGTGACAGTGATAGTGAAAGTTTTTGGTCAGTGCTTAACAGCGAGGTCTTCAGCACTGATGAGGGGTGACATTGAGTATGGAGCAGCGCAGGGCTGAAACGGCGGGGGAACCGGAGAAGGTCCCCGAGAAAACACGCCAACAAACGGCATCGTCTGGCACAATTCCAACATGCGAAAATCCAGCTGGGAATCGAACCCGGATCGCTTTGGTGGGAACCGGGTGGTCTGGCCACTCGGACACCGCCCCTCTCCCTCGACATTATTGTGACAAATTATGAAACTCTTACTGAACACATTCAAACTAAACCAAACACAATTTTAAATTGACACCCATGCCTTTTGGAAGTCAAATCGATAACATTTTACACCATAAACCCGAGCGCAACCTACAGTGCTGCAGAGGTATAAACCATTAATTAATTAACATCGCTCTGTATCGTATCAATTTATAGGGATAAAAATAGAATCAACTTACGAATTCAACGATCGGTTGACTTGTTGAAGGCTCTGGCCATATAACCGCTTCTGACATGGACAGCTCTTCAACATCAGTCCAACTTTCAGTTGTGTCTAATTTCGCTACGTAAGGGGAAGCTGAATGCGAAAAATAACTCCGTAAAGCTTTCGCATGCTGTAGTTTCCTTTTGCGCTTAAATTACCCAGATGGTTTTCTACTGCTCGTCATAATTTTCTTTACATAAATTACAATAATACCAACAGGAAACGTTTAACTATACCATATAGATTGTACAGTATATTGCTTATTTAAAAAAGTAACCTACACAACTGACTCCTACTAATCAGTCGACATACTAGTTCGGGAATGGTGTTTCAATTTAGTCAGTTTAATTCTGTTGTTATGCATGATGCTACCAGATGTCAGTTGACACATGAGACACAGACGAAGGTAATTTTATCTGGTTGGCATGTTCAGGAGGTGAGGGGAGGAAGCGTTATCGTCTACGTTGTATCAAGTTGCATGAAGTTGGACTTATTTTCTCTCTTAAAGTGACGATTGAGAACGTATTATTATTACTTAACCCAATCCATTACTTGCACTAATAATTTAATCTTACATATGTTTTGTTTACTGAAGCAATTTTTGCGGCTTGTGGGTCTATGGAGGTCGAGGCCATGGCTGCGGCGCCCCATTTCGTCCCACTTTGACCGCGTACTTCGCTTACACCTAGGACCGGCCCAAGGTATTTTCAGATCACAGGTTAATTTTGAACAGATAAAAACAGGGAAATAGTTGATATTTTCAGACCTTACCAAGTCAATTCACAAAACAGTCATCCAAGTAGAATTATTTTCAAACAAATTGTTCCTTCCAATTTGAATTTTACACGTTAAATTGTTCAGAAATATTATTCTTCACCTGCTATATGTGATCATATAGTCATTGTGTGATTGCTTGGTCACAAGTCAACTTATGGGACATATCGGTGTAAAGAGCAGAAGCTGCAACGTAGTCTTGCAAACGTGACATATACATGACTGGTGTTTAATGGTAAGCAGGTCGTAGCAAGCGCGTAAATGCGCGACACCTTGTAGTGAACACATGTGCGCAATTTCAAACAACCGCAGGTTTGCTGACAGACTCATTCCCTCCAGCTCGTAAGCAGATCGCTGAATGAATCAGGATTCATGTTGTTATTCAAATACTAACTCAACAACTTTTGATAGTTAAATATAATTCACTTACTGCTTGACGAAAAAAAAAAGTGTAACTGGTATTGCCTTAAAAAATATATATGTATATTCCAATCGACGTGTCTTATAATAAAGCCAGGTCCTATGTTTTGTACCTCCTCCATTTCGTCCATGAATAATTTACGTTTTAAAGCTTTCTGTGTTGGTTTAGCTGTGTTGGTACTGGGCAACTTAAATCCATTAACAGTAGAAATCACTCTAGTAGAATGTTCTTACTCTATGAGGATCGTTTCTGCTACATCATAATAATCGTCTGATACATACTTTAAATTGATAGGCCTAGATCGTGAGATTTTGGTTACACGGTTAACAGCTATGTCTTGAGCGATGGCGATGGGCGGCACAAGGTAAAGAGAGTCGGATTGAAAATGCAGGCGAATCTGGAGATCTCATAAGAGAACCTACTGACTGTCCTGCACAATTCCCTCATGCGTCACTATTTTTGAACAAACCACTGTCTCTTATTCCATCTCTTAACGATGTCAGAGTTATGAAAATGAAGCTCAGGCACTTTATTCCAAAACAATTAATACAGCTATTTAAGGGTACTGCTAACACAAAGATTCAAGCCATAGAAACAGGCTAATGATAAAGGACACACTTCAAACATGGAGGAAATAGTTAAACATTCTTCTAAAACATTCATTGGTCTTTAACTGGTAATTTAACTTTGCTACAGGTTTTTCGCAAGCTCAGTTCAATGCTAGCACATTTTTTTTTTATTTACGTTGGTTTTAAGAGGTCCTTAACTCTTCAACACCCTGAGCACACGTGTGAATATTTTAGTACTAAATATGAAAAATCGTGTCTCACGTGGTGTAGTGCAAAGAATTTGTGCGTGATTAGTGTCGTCATCTCGCGCCCCGATGACTCGTCTGACAGGTTCGTGCGCGCGCTCGGAGCTGGAGCCACAGGGTCGGCGCGCGACTGCAGCTGCGTGACTGTCGTCATTCACCAGCCATCCCCAGCAAGGAAGTTTATGTGCACAGGCGAGCGATGTTTCTCGCAGCTAAACTAGCATTTTGAAATGACAATACTACTCTTAGCATACTGTTGGTCCACACAAGTAGTAGTATTTGCTGATTTGGGCACACATTTATAAGTTGGAATACTTTTGAGCAGTAACAAGTAGTAGTATTTATTTTTTAAAAATTAATACACACGACATAATAACTTCGTGTATGTAGGGCATGATTTGTTTTCAGTATACATTCGAATGGGGAACAATCGCATTTTTTCTGGCTCTTTTAATTACCGTAGGCCTACCTTGAAGTTACGCTACCATCGCAGGCACACTCACCCACTCCTGGTGGCGTGGGCGTAACTTGGCCGGTAGTGCCTTCCCAGCAGCCGCCACGTGAGTACCGTTCTTGCGGTGCGGTGACAGCATTCGGCCCATTTAGTATCAAATACAGGTTGTCCCGAAAATATGTTGTGCACTGTTCACCTAAACTCAATATTAAGGGTGTTATGACAAGTTAAAGATGAACATTTGAAACACTGATTGGTGCATTCCTTTTCATTTGTGGAGTTCTTTAAATGGTTTGTACATACGTTGATTTCTGCATTCAATTTCAAACTGTCATTTTCCATGTCAAATGTACAGTATAAAAGTTGCAGTTATTTGGCATACATTAATTCGTGCATTCTTCAGTGTTTTAAAGGAGGTGGCCTATTTAAATGAAATGAACTGTGATGCTATGCAAATATATAGGTAAAATTAATCTAACCAAATTATTGTTAATATTTCTGTCATCTTTTTACACGTTTGCAGCCAGTTTTACTTTGCCCAAGTGATCCAACCAACAATGCACTGTTCTACAAACACATTAAAAATGGTAACATTGTATGTACCTAATCTGCGTCTTACCTCTCTGGACACCTCTCTTGATGTTTGCGCATGTAAAATACATTGTGTAATCATTATGAATTGATACAGTTTATTCAATTGTATATCGTGGGCCAATAATAGACTAGTGTTTGATTTTTGTGCAGCTCAAAAGCTTTCAATACATATATTACCCAACACAAAAACTTGAAAATGATTGATGACTGGATATTTTATATGTGAATATATGAAATATCCCCCATCTGCCTTCCAAAAATATACGTGCTGAATTTATTCAGTAAATTAAACGTTCCAACTATTTATTATTTACCTAATGTTATACATGGCCTTCTTAATGAAAGTCTGTCACAACTATTTAGTTAGAGCCGTATTGGACAAACAACTAGAGCTCTCTGCATTTCACATTCCACCAAGGCAATCCAAGTCTCCCTTGGATTTTCACATGTGAAATTTGTACTAGAATAATGTTGCTTGTTGGCTGTTTATCTGTTTGGGACCTCCAGTTTATCCCTACCTTGTGTTCCTGACACTATTCCACATTTAACCCCAATCAGCTCTCAAAATGTCAGATTTCAAGGACTGACTCTTAAACACAAGTTGTTCAGAATCGTAGCAAAGAATTACTGTACGCTTCTGTACTGTTATAACTTGTCAAAAAACTTACTGGCAATTTGAGCCTGTTCTTCTAATAGTAAGTCATGGCAACAGTGGGTCTTCTATAATGTAACTGATGTCCTGACCATTATTGTAAACCTCCATAAATGAAGGACATGCAGATCCCATTATGTTTGAACCCTGGAACTTTATGCAACGCTATGTTTTGTCCCCAATATTATCTTTGTACTCTCACTGTTTTGACACCTGAAAGAATAACGTTACGTTATGTATTTCTTTTGGATATTGTAACACTTTTTAGATGTCAGTTACAATAGTTGAGACACTCACTTATATACAGGTAAACATTTTTAGAAACATAGTAAAGAAACTGAAAAAATCAGTTGAGGGCATTTTTAGAGGAAATTCCATAACGACAGAATATGGTCGCAACAGTATCGCACTGATGTAGTGTTACTCAACACTGTAATAGCGACAAAAAAATTACTATGACAGTATGATGTACCAACATCCAAATGTAACCTCGTTAAATGTCCTAATTAATGACGTCAGGGCGATGTCTACTTTAAGACATCGCACATGCGAAGTCAGTGCAATGTAGCACAGACGTCCAAATGTCAAGTTTTCACAATTTCATAAATATCTCGGTTACGAGGTCAGTGTGACGTTACAGACATGGAATCGGGAGAACACTAACACGACGTTGGTATTTCATAAACAATATGTTGGCGAGAGATTTGGTGGTGGGGTGGGGTGTGAGGGGCTTGTTATATGTAGCTTTGCATTGAAACTTCCAGGTGAGTATTTTTACATAGTTTCACATTACTATGCAATGAACATATTATAAAGTAATTGATATATATTCTGGAGATATATTGATATTTCTGTTATGTTAATTTTGAGAAAAACATAAAAATACCTTAAAAAACAAGAGACTAAAAATGTTTGTGAATCATGAATATTTATCAGATATGTACATTTTTCATTCCATAACTTGTATTCAATCTTCGCGACTTGTGCAACCAAAGTCAGTCAAAAAAGGAAATTTGTTTACTGGAAAATGTTAGCCAAAATGGCTTGAAACGATGCAAAACACTTTTAAAAAGTATTTACAGAAGATTGACACACCACATCAATAACATTATTTTAGTTTTGGAACCCATATTTACATTTCGACACATATAACACAGAAATCGGCCGCGAAAATTATTTTAATTTCCTGAAGCAAACATTTCTAAAATTATATTTAAACATTATGATACTGCACCAATTCAGACACCTCTTAATTTTGTATCCCGAATTTTAATCTTGAGTATCAATCGCTAAAACAATCTGTTAAGAATTTTTTTTTATATTTTGTTATGAAAATTTTATTAGGGAACATCGTAGATTCTTTTTAAAGAATCTTCAAACAAGATTGCGACTCCAACAATTAAACTACTATTAATTTTTAATCCAGAAGTCTTGTCTTTGGTTCTAACAAAGAACTTGGTCACGAACGTTATTTAAATTTTGTGGTACACATAATTTATTGATAAGCCGTTTCTAGGGTTCTTAAATCGTAAGTTATTGGGAAGCATTTTCAGGTTTTTTTTAATAATATTTTGTACACCAGATGCAATTTTAAAGTTAACAACCAATGCTCGGCACAAGTGGAATATTTAACATTTTTCATTCATAACTACTCGCCATTTTTCTCTGTATTAACGAGTAACAAACATTTTCAAATACTGACATAAAATAATATGTCTGACCGAACTATACTGCTACTACAAATATGCCTCTTACAATTAGTTGATTAAAACGTTAAATATTGTACAAACACACATGTCAAACTTGTTGATATGAAGATTTTCATTTTATGGAGAGTTCATAGTGTTAAGTGAGGTAAATTATTAAAAAAATTAGTGTATGCTACGCTTTTCAGGTAAAAAACATTCAGAATATTAAACACAAATTTCGTAACTACTTATCTATATATGAAAGCATTGACTTATGTATTATGATATTGTACAGTATGACTTGTGTAGTAAAATGTTTTCTAGGCTAGCTCACAAACAGACGTCTTGATGACGTTAGGCCGACGTTCAGTTGTAGACCTAAAAGTAATCGACAAAATAACACACGGTAACATCAAAACCTGGTAAGTGAATTACCATCATCAAAATTCAATATTTTTATATTGTGACAGTGTGACCACGTGTGTCTTAAAATGTTTCTTACAAGGAAACCATGGAAAATGATATTTAACTGCAAGTATACAGTTTATGGGGGACTTTTTTTAAATCATTGCATATTACAAGTACGTTGACTTCAAATGACCATCTTGAAGAACTAAAGTGGCTTTATTTTTAACATATTTTGCTTTAGAATCATTTTCCCTTAACTTATTTCCAGGTTGCAAACTCTGTAAGCATAAAAAGATGTACCTTTCAGTCTATAATTAACATTGTAATAGTATTAAACTAAATAATATGCAAGGGTTGCTTGGAAAAATAAAGCTCTCATGCACAAGTGAAGGTGGAACTATGATGGAAAGCAATAATTGAGGAGTTGGCTGGAATAAAGGCTTTAATAAGCTAAGGCCTTTCTTCCATCAAATAGTTTATCTTGTTCCATTATGTCCATAGAAGACATGCACAAATTTTTGTACCAATATCTCAATACTTCACCAAGTTATGAATTATTTTGTCTGGACCTGGGCTGGTATTTATGCTATAGTTAATTATTGTTGTTTCTATGTGTTTACAGTAAATATGATTAATTTTTGTAATATAAGTAGCTACTGGTTATTGTTATGAAGAGAGAGAGATAGAGATGGATAGAGATAGATAGAGAGAGAGACAGAGCCGTGGAATAAAACATGAAAGAATTTCTTCATAACGTATACCTGCCCTCTCATAATACAATTTTTCCATTAAAGCTTTTATTCCAGCCAACTCCTCAGTTATATAAACATGATTTTCCTTGGGAAACTTCAGTATATATGATGCCTATCATATTAATCATTTACAAATATCCAGGTGGAAATACCATGTGTAGAACTAAATTTGAAGTAGTGAGGCATGGTTGACCAGTTCACTACAGAAGTTAAAGTCGTCAATGCCTGCGTGTGTTCGTAATACTTAGCATAATTATTTCTGTGTTGCACGGCTTTATCTCTATTTTTCAGTGCAGTAGTATCCTTGGACTGTTTTTGATTAGTCTAGTAAATGCTACTTGGACGACATCACAACCCTAAAAAGAGTCTAGTGTGTGGATATGCATGTTATGCACTACCATCCATCCCATTAACACCTCCGTTCAAAACTAGTTTTACTAATTTGTACATTTCTTGAGCTACTCAATCCCGGGCAATTTCAATACAATATGTGCATTAAAATTTTATTTCTTATTATTTTATTTATTATTTAGTACTAACCAGACAGCCAAGTAATGGATCGATAGGAAATCACTGTAGGGAAGGGAACTAAGGAAGGAATCGGCTACGATCTTTGCTAAGGACTCCACGCTAGCTTTTGCCTTAAGTGATTTAGAGAACCCATAGTGAACCAGTCAGAATGACCAGAGCCATGTATCAATCTCGTATCCTCCCAAGTGCAAGTCCATGTTACATTCCTTTGCGCCACCTCAATTGGTGCATTGTTAATTTTTTTTGGCTTGATTTGATATGTTGTGAAGTGATAAATTAGTGTACTCAAAAATTTTCTTGAATAGAATGAACTTTGCAGCCAGCACACTTAAACTTGTCAGTGTGGGTGGATGCATCCCCAAGTTTCATTGTGATTGATGCTAGTATTCATTATTGTCTAAAAATAATTTTCTCCTTCCCTCCACTTGTGCTATGAGTTCATGGTTCAAGTCCTGGATAAGGTAATTGTATGAATTTGTGCAGATCATACTGTCACAAATTACCTCTGCCATTTGTCTCTTAACAACCTTATTCAAGACTTTATGTTAAAGAATTACATACAGTGAAACCACATAATTATTACCCCAGAATTTGTGCTGTTTCTCTTTGATACAATAGTGCCTGATCCTTTTAGAAATGTAAATAAACAGTTTATCTGCAAATAAATAAAATATTTCCCTTACTATTATTTGTTATTTGCAGCCCGTCTGTATAACGAAATATTTAATTCGACTATCTTCAGTAGTGACTGAAGTCAAGTCCACTTTCAGTACTGCATTATCATCAACTTTTAACAGTTATCACCCAAGGTACTATTTTTCAATCAGAGTGTTTGTGCTGTAAGTTCTGTAGGTGCCATTATGCACAATGTGCATTCCGGATTTGAATGAAGCTATGTGTTCTTAATGGACTTTGTGTGTCATTTACTGCCCTTTCCAAGTCTCAAAGAGCACCAAAGCAATCAGACTAACTCCCACTGAAATGATTATGATTTGATTCCTAGCACCTTGTGAGGTGGCGTAATGGTAAAGGTAAAATGTTGGACTCACATCTGGGAGGATGTAGGTTCGATTCCCAACTCAGCCATCCTGATACGTGTTATGAATGTTTTAAAAAATGACTTCAGGTGAATGCTGGGGTGGATTCCTTACGAAAGACAGGGCCACGGCGGCCAAATAGTCAAGATCACTCGCCTCCCACCAAGGCGATCCTGGTTCGATCCCTGGCAGGATGGGACGGATTTTCACGTGTGAGAATCATGCTAGACAATGCCGTTGGTCGGTGGGTTTTCTTGGGGATCTCCTATTTCCCCCGTCTCTTCATTCTGATGAGGCTCCATACTTACATCATGCCCAATCTTCATCAGTGCTAAGGACCTAGATATTAAGCATTGATCAAAATCTCTTCACTTACCTAAGGCCTTGGCAGATTTCTTACCTTAAACTGTCCAGTTTTGTGTTTTTCTTTGTAAATATACTGACTAGACACAAGATGTTAAACCCACTTCCTCCACCTCAAACCCGGGTGGAGTCACATTGGATTTTCACATGTGGGAATTGTGTGAATTGGTTGTTCGGTTTTCTCTGTTATCTTTCATTTCCTCTGCTCTTTCATTCCGGCACTGCACCGTGCTCACACCATTTACTCTCCATCAGCTCTGAAGACCAAAGTTCTTAAGAACTTCCCAATTTCTTCATTTCACTCTAAGTCTAATAGTAATAATTTTAAAGCATCCTGTCTTCCCAGGCCTGAGCCAGTTCGTAAGCACATTACAGAATGTATATCAGTTAGGCTCTTCTCATAATTTTCCCATCCTCAAGTACGGTTACAGCAGACTGACTGACATACAAGTAAAATGTACTTTTATTCAGTTTCTGACAGCTTGCAGTAAGCGAAACTCCATACTATTCATTTTGCAAATTCCATTTCAAGCATCATTATCAAACATAGCTATGTTCTTGTAAAAACTTAGACATATGCAATTTCCTTTCTAAATGTCCTGTACATACCGTTGTTATGTTGGTACTTAGGTGCAGGCCCAGTAATTAAATTAAGTTTATTTGGTCAATACCTCTAACCAAGACTATACATGTTTGACACCCAGGGTCTACCTCGATTTTTACATGCGGGGATCTGGTTAGCAGGTTTTCTCTGGAATCTCCCATTTCACCTGTGCTTGCATTTAGCTGCTGTTCTATTCATTCATCTACATCTGTTTTGAAGATAGTTTAAAAAATCATAGTTGTTATGAACTGAAGTCTTTCCACTCAATCAAATGTGTGTCAGAATATCTATGAGCACAAAACATGTTGAATAGAAGAAAAATTATTTAATTGTTAATTGTGTACAAGGAATGAAGTGTGTTTGCGAGCTACATAAACATTAAAACGTGCATTACTTCTACCTTTGTCACTGACATAGTCTGTCCCAGTCACATCGTTAATTAGAAAAGAGTTCAAATGGAGCAGTAAATCAGCTGATGGCAAACTAACCATTGAAGAAGTTTATGTTAAAAAATAACTATGAAGAAACCTTGTTGTCAACAAAGCTGTAATTCGAGAGTAAAGTTCTTGCAAGTCAGTGTGTAACAAATAAAATATCTAAATTTTTAACAAGTGTGTTAAGTAAACTTTCCAACATAAGTAATCTGCAATACTATCAACTATTGTCACTTTAGTAATCAACGCTGTGTTGATTACAATATGGGTTATCATAAAACGGGGTAAATAGGATCAAAAGTATAAATAAGTATCTCACAACTCTTCTTTTTAAAAATAAGGTTCCAAAAGTAATTTGTAAATAGTACATATTAATTTACCTATCAAGAAAAAGATAATTTTCTAAAGCAGATTTTACACTGGCAATTTTGTACTAGAGCATTTGATGCTATTCATCCCAGTAATCCTATTAACCCCGTTTTATGGTAGCCTACTTACTTCCATTGGTTCATTAAAAATGGTAGGTCTATTGGTGTACCAGCATCTACACAATTGAATATGTTTTACACATTTAAAGCACGGAACTAAGAAAGTGAAAAAATAAAGAACGGTATGAGACTTCAATGCAATCACCTCTCTATGCGAGGACTATGTGTGTGTGTGTGGGTGTATGTAATGTGTATATAATGATTGCCAATGGTGTTCCAGTTATTTTACTGGTAGTTAAAATTGTACTTAAAATTCATACACATGTTTTCCCATGGTTTTATAAGAATTCAGATAGTGGTTTATAAAGAAGCATTTTTCTGACCTGTACTCGTAGTGACCTGTTACTTCCCTATTTAACCCTCCCAGGCTATTTCAGTACAACTGCCTCTCCAGTAATGTTTCACAGGTTTAGTAAGAAAACTTTGCTAGAAAGTGAAGACAACAGAACGTCTGGAGCACTGTAAGCATCATAAACATTGCTGCATAATTATTCTGTTCACTCAGATATTTCGACTGCAAGATTTCACTACAGAAATCTGATCAGTAAAGTTGCTATATACATTTTGTTTGGGCAGGAGTGTTTTGTGCAACAGTATTGTTCGCATTCCACAAGTGACTGACATATATTATTTTTGCTAAAGGATGTTGGGTCATCCCCAGATAGACTAGTGCAGTATTGATTAGTAGACTTTGCTTTTTTTTAATGTACGGTTATGCTCACTAAATTGAAAAAAAAATTGTATTCTATTTAAACGGGAAAAATAATTGGTGGTGTATTTTTAAAGATATCAGTTGGTATATATGACACTATAAAAATGAGGGGGGAGGGGTTGCATTACCTTCAACAGATTTTAATGTAATTTGTTTCTATTGGCAGTCAATATTGTGTGGGATGTATTCATGTGTGAAATTAAATGTGTTTGGCGAAAAATTGTTCTGTTACATGAACAATATTTAATACTGCCAGATAACTCTGGTTCAACATTATGCACATTACTTTTATGTTTAAAATTGTTTTCTTTTACAAATAATAGTACCACACAAATCCCACGAAAACATTCTGACGTTACTTTACGGCAATTTTATTAAATCATTATAATGCATAAATTAAAAATTTACTTTAAAATTAACAAATGGCAACTATAAACAATTTACACACTAAAGCCAGTAAATAACGCAATTATCATCTACCGCAAGACGATTCTAATGTAGGAAACCAATCACGTACAGGTGAGTAGTAAACGAATACAGATAAGACTAAGTCAAATTTTTGCGCGAAAATTTAAAACTGTAACGAAATTCAAATCCGGTTCCGTTCCACAATGTAACGAATTACAAAAGTTATCATGTTTATGTTATACCTGTTTGAATTTATACGAACTTAACCTTTTAAAATTATTAGACTTTCTTAGGTATATTACGGTTATTATTATTGTTTTAAAGGGTATATTACAATTATTATTATTGTTTTAAAGGGTAAAATTTAATTTTATTACATCTATCGTTTTTAGTACTTCGATCAAAGAAATTACTTTTCTAAACATTTAAGTAGTTTTCTTCCCAGCTTATTGAAAATTCAAGTACTAATTGTAATATAATACCACTGGACATGAACACAACCTCCAGGAGATACATTCAAATGTATAATTTTCGCAGTAAAGGAATCAGGGTTTGATTCCCGTGGGAATTCCTTCACATTCTTTCACCTGGAATGTGTAAACTGTTTCCGGCCAGGGTTTCCTAGAAGCATTTCAGTTTCCGTCCATCATCTACAGTACCATTCTGAACATCTCATTATCAACTCTGACATAGCTTTCATAAAGTTATCTGTTCACTCCACTGAATTAAGACTGTTATAGTAACGTTTCGTTGTGAAATATATTTCTTAAAAATTATCCCACTTAATAAAAGGCTCAAATTTGTTTCCTGCCTTAATGTATGACCTGAGGTACAAGCTGAAACAATAGGCGAAGTGTTATTTTAATGCAACATGTGAAATATCACAAATTTTTAAAATTCTAACATTGTACATTTTTAATTTAATTATGATTACTCAACTTACTTGCTGATCTATACTTTTATTTTCTCTACGATCAGACCACATTTGTCTTCTCTATTTTCTTTTACATATTATAAAACCTTACACTTACAAATCACCATTGTTAGTGTTATTCACTATGCCTTAAATAAGATTTAAGTTTGCAACGTTACAGTTACTAATACTGATGTGGCGTACATAATGAATTAAGCTGAATTTAAACTCTTATAAAAAACATTTCTGAATATACTTGAAAGATGTATATTTATACTTTAACTGAACAAATATCCATTTTCTGCCATAATAGATTAGTAATTACGTTTTGCAAAGCAATGCGTAGTTCGTTAGCAAACAATTATTTTACTTGATTTGAGCGTTTTTTCAAAATGCATTGGCGATACTATGGGTGCAAATATCTAGAAAATGTATGAGGTTTATTGTTACATAAAAAAAGTTGGTAATTATTATACATACAAAACAGTATCTTCGATATGAAAAGTACGTTGCTTTCAAAAACATTGTTTCTGAATCAATTTATAACTACCGGGCGTAGCCTTAAATGCAAAATTTTACTGTGAAACAATAGCAAAGCATTTAATGCAAAATTATTTTCTATACTCTTTGTGTGTTTTAAAGGATTACTTATTTTCCTCTTATGCATACATTAATAATACGTTTGTCTTATAGGATAACAAAAGCTCAACAAAAAAATAAACAGATTCAGCACATACATTAAACAGCGCATACTGAAATACGTCTTCCTACATTACAGTACGTCCACTAATCAATGAAATGTATATTATCATAAATAGTTTGCAATGGTTTTCAATCCATATACTGTAACGAACATGTGTATTGAACCAGCTCCAAGGAAAAGCTGCGTGCGAAAACATATAACGTTACAGTAGTTACTAAACTCCACTTTTTAATATGCGATAGTTTATCTTTTGGTTGACAATTGTTAATAAAGTCACTTTGTTTTGTAGTGCCACCCTAGTGTCGAAGTATTCTATCTTGTAAATCTTAAGTACTGTAGTCAGCAAAGCAATGTGTTCACCACTGCGACAGCGAGATTGTTACCTATTGCCTTGGACTCTCGGCTGTTTGTGGTTAGTCATGTCTACAGCCATTGTGATTTGCGTTACTGTTACATGACAAACAGTTCCGACCATTAATAAAATCTACAAGACATCATTTTTCTAACTGTAAGGCACTGTCGTTTTGCCCAAAAAAAAATTTATTTTTTCATATTAAATATAATTAAAAATACTGTTTCATATTTTTAAGAGTAATTTCTTTACCCAAGATAACATGCTGCGATGCTGCAAACTGCTGATATTTATGTACAACTGCATGTCCTGTTAGTGTGCAGTATTGTTCTTGAGCGCAAAATGTTGCCACAACATTAATTTTCATGTTATGACAGAATTTACTTAGGACTAGCAGCCATTTGTTTTTAGTGAATAGGTTAATTGTACATTAATATTTAATAATAACAGCCTGCACTAACATATACACGCGCACACAAACACACAGATGCGCACACATAAATGCTTGTATTTATGCGTGTGTGCATTCATATATATATATATATATATATATATATATATATATATATATATATAGAGAGAGAGAGAGAGAGAGAGAGAGAGAGAGAGAGAAAGAGAATGAGAATGAGGACGACTTCTTAAGATAAAAGGATGATACATTTAACACAGCACAGTTAGCAGAAATTAACTCAATTCATACAGGTCACACGTAAATACATCAGATGATTTGACTACTTCCCAAATGTTTTTAAGTTTTGATAAACACTGTCGGTAATGTGCCCACCGACAACATATGTTGCACATTACCCATTTTGTAAATTTTTAAAGATATTTCTTACCACAGTACTGCTACTGCAACGGTCTGTGCAGACGTTGCGCTGTTCAGTTGGACTTAGTGAAGTCATGGCAAAGTATTGATATCTACAAGATACTGTTTTGACTTCGGCAGTTGGTGATTTGAGGTTGTGCGCCCCGTGAAGAGGGCAGTATATTTGAATTGAGTGGTACTTCGTGTGGCCAGCGCTCCTGGTGGTAATGCTTGGCTTTATAAAGTTGTGACCGGCCTCGTCAGCCCCCAGTTCTGTTTACATTTTGTCTCACGGTAACTTGATTTGTGTTGCCGTCTTCGTGTGCCGGGTGCTCAAAATATGTCAAATGTGGTTGTCTCATGTTAATAGTAATATATGCCAATTGGCCAGTAATATTAAATAGAATTGCTTAAGGATATTTTAGTCGGAATAAATATTTGGATTGTCCTTACGACTATTTACAGCAGTGTTAAAATTTAAGTTGAAAAGGAAGTGTACTTTTGTGTTCACCACTGGATTTGGAACGTACGTGTACGTTCATGGTTGGAGTGGGCCGATGCGTTATAAAAATGAACCGACGCAGTCCCATCATGCACGTTTTGTAAAAGCAGCTGTGCACTCTAAAGTAGAGGAATATTTCAGGCCTTCTTTGTGAGATACCTTGAGCATCCTGTGGACTGACATTCAATATGTGATTGTCATTTCTATTTGCTTTACGTAAGCTGCTTAAGGATTCATTGGACACAAACAGTAGCTATTAAACACTTCTTTTTTGTAACTGTTGAATGTTTTATTATGTCAAATATATATAATATATATATACATATATATATATATATATATATATATATATATATATATATATAGTGGCACATAATATATAATTTATCTTGTTGTACACTTACTGGTAGGGTTGGTCTTTGTCCCTATTCAACTAAATACTCTTGTTACGGGGTATGGGGTCAAATTAGAGGAATATTTACCATAATATGTAGCAAACATTAACTACACTATCCGAATACCGCAGTACTGATTCAAACAACCAACACCATGTCATCTGGTGAAAAGTATTTACAAAATGTACGAAATTTCATTACACACGCAACATAAAAAATAACATACAGCCCACATCTGATATCATTCTGCACAGGAACGATTTGTGAGAGAATTTCCTCTTGCCAACCATCCACTGAGACTTTATTTGTACTATCTAGTTTGTTCACTATTATCAAACTTCCCTAATGAATCAAGATTCTATATTTTCTTCTTATTTATATCCACCATTAAAAGACTCCAATGATTGTTATCTATGTTATACGGTATTACCATTAATAATTTGTTGTGAACATCCCAAAACATG
Source organism: Medauroidea extradentata (assembly GCA_003012365.1). Classification (NCBI taxonomy): domain Eukaryota; kingdom Metazoa; phylum Arthropoda; class Insecta; order Phasmatodea; family Phasmatidae; genus Medauroidea; species Medauroidea extradentata. Next base: position 2,361 of record PNEQ01029864.1, on the reverse strand, counting down.
TTGCTGTAATAAACCTTGTCCCAGGCGTGAGCACTTTCCAAACTATCATAACTAGCAAATACTGGGATGCATAATGTTTCTATATGGAATTTTCCGTCAGTTAGTTCCAAACATTTTAAACATACTGCAGTGCCTGCATCCACTGCACCATGAGTTAGTATGTTGCTACTGCTATAAAACATGTAATCACTGCATTTTAATTTGACAGTATATAAATTTTCAATAATACTTACAAATATGTCTGCATTTTTTACAATAATATACAGGATTCACGAACAAGCAATTTGCAATGCCAGCATATGAGGACCATCTCAACTAACATCACATGCTACAATTATTTTTTCATGCGCATTCAAAGCATTCACTATGCTCATCCGCAGCTGCTCTCTTTAGGCATCACTGTTAAAATTTTTTTCCAAAGACAAGCCACATAACATTTGTGCAATAAAATATACAACAAAAACTCCATAGTTATATGAGTCACGTTGAAAAGGGTGACTTGGGGGATCAATAATGTGACATTCGTCTAAAGATATTAAATCGTACGTCATACTGTCATGCAACGACATTATAGTCATACATTTTCGAAATAAATTCTTGGCACGTTTGTTTTTGGGATATGGAGACAAGTCGCGGTACGTAAATTCTTTACTTCTGACATTTACAACAATTAGAGACCAATGGTCGTTACTTACATTTACTGGATTGAAAAACAATTTCTTACCTGACAAAATACTTTTATTGAGTTCACAGTCATTTTCCAAGATTATTTTGTCCCTTGCTGTGATAGCAGCATACAAACTACTCTGAAGGTACACAGTCTCCTTCGTATTTGTCTTTTGTAATATTAGAGCAACACAAGCATCAATGGCAAAATTAGACTAGTAGGTTTTAGGATTTAAAGTCTGGAAATCACATTGATTCATAGGATATTACCACTCTATCATTGTCAGGGAAATCACAAACAGTAATATAATTATTACCATGACTTTTGCATGCCAATACATTACTAGAAGTTTCTTCGAATGCACGTTCATGAATTTGTTGGGAAGTATTCTTAGGAAGGAAGCAGTGAAATATGAGTGTTTTGATTCTGTTCTTTTCCATACTTCCTCAACCGTTATGGCATCAGGGTCATCATTACTTTCATGATTGGAACGTTCAAGTTTCAAAAATTTTGCTCACCCCTGGTTTACTTGGTTTTCCAGATTCCTGTTTTAATTTCCTTTTACGTTTTGATAACTCCTTAGGTATCCCATTCACTGAGGCTTTGCACAATGTCATCTACTCTGCTGTGAAGGTACGCTACAAAACTTCCTACTTCGTGCTGCTTTATTAGCTCTGGAAACAGCTCATACTTCACCTGTCGAAACCACTGCTCGACACTTGCGTTGCTAAATCTGCAGTCCTCACCTGGCAAACTATTGTTCCACATCGATGCAAACAGCATGCACTGTTTAACAATGAAGAAAACAAAGTCAGGACAGTACAATTTATTCGAGATGTTGCCTGTACTTTGTTTCTGACGATCTATCAGCCCACAAGAAATTTCATAATATTTCGAACGAAAGAGTTGGTAGAAAGGACTGCCGGAGTAAACTTTCATGTTTGGAGCGCCCAGATCATTGCAGTCTTCCATGTGCTGTGAGTCTTCCAAAACTAGACTTTTTAAATAATGTTCTTCTTGATTTATCTTGCCTAAAAATTATTTCGAACTCTTGGACTTGTAGTGTGATGATTTTAGAAAGTAATACAATCATTTTTTTCGAATCTAGCTGTCAGCATTTCAAGATCAGCAGAACCGATTAGGATACACATGCTTTCAATAATAAATGTTTTTTCCAGCACCTTTAATATTGTGTTTTTTTTTAGGTTGTAGACAAATCTGTAAACAATGTGCTACAGCATATATGAATAGTTATGACCGAATCAATACAATGTGGGTCACATTTAGCATTACACATTTTGAAGCACAATGTAAGACATGCTACCACAGACATTGAATTGAAAGCAAGTAACACACTTTTCATCAATGTAAAGCTAAAATCAATGGTGAATCTTAAGTATGGGCCACTTCCAGAACTTCTGCCTCCTCCTACCCAATACTGTATTTTGCATCACAACAGGGCCATCAAATTGCAGCAAGACATGTGTGCTCTTGGAACGAAATTACCGTGACCTGGCGGATAAAAGCACCAAAATTGGTATGAAGGTACCTTAGGGTATGCTAATGAAAGTTAGCCTAGGAGCCCTCTGGAATTTTTAAAAATTGTCAATGTACAGCACTAAAAACCAAAAAAGCCGACAAATATGGCAAAATTTCACATTTGAGTCTTATTTCCAGGCATCACTGTGAAATAA
>PNEQ01029863.1:0-12580 GCA_003012365.1 Medauroidea extradentata | reverse complement strand
CCTCTGAAATAATACATATTTTGTTGTCAAAATAAGCCAAAATGAAGCAAAATATTTTTTTGCTAGCAAACTACATTATTTTAAAAAACGCTCTGGCATAATTGTGTATCGTATGACTGTACATAGTCTCAAATTTTATTTTCAAAGCATTTGGTTAAAAAATATTTGAGTTATTTGCAATTGTTTGAAATAAATGACAGATCATGGCTTTAAAAACTACAGAGAACCTTGTAAATATAAACCACGTAAATATAAAGATCTTGTTAACACTAAGTAATTTTCGTTCCCCTAAGAATGAAATGAAAACTGTAACACTAACTTAAACGCTCAATAAAATGTTTCCTTGTACACCACACAACGCCAGAACCACGACATCCCTGCAGAGGTTCCTCATTCATTGCGATAATTCGGCACAACGTATCTTCTACCAGAAATGTGTGACATTGTATATGCGTTTTACTACGAACTGTCAATTCAGAGGCAATAATTAAAAATAATAATTAACGTTCGTAAAGATATTTATATAAATAAAATGTAAAAAGTTTATAACAATAACTGTAGGGAAAGGAATATTTCGCGAGTTCAACGACATGCTTGTAGGGATCCATTGATCTATTTATGCACAAGCCCCGGCCATATGTCCACTAGCTGCTACCCACAGGAACAACAGACAATGAACTAATAGACGGGGCTTGAGTATACGCGGGACAATGTATTATAACACGTCGGCCATTGAACTCGCGAATTATTCCCTTCCTTAACAATAAGTGACTAAAATACGTATTTTAGAATAAGGGTGTGTCCACGAAACAATATTGTTCGAAACACATTTATTCCTTGACCACATAAAACATATACTTTGTACTTATACTACGATAAACAGATAAGTGTAGTTCATTATATGATTGCTGTTTATTGTCATAAAAATTCATGTGACGGTTGCGGCAGATCACAGATAGCTATTTCAGGAACGAGCCTGGTACTGTAAGGGTTATGAGTTCAAATCTAGGTGTCGGTTGAATTTTTTTTACGTTATATATTCATTTGGGATATAATTGAGGTTCTATGCTGTAGCGGACTTAAAAAAATGTAAATAAAAGATGCAAGATGTTCTGCAAAAAAAAAAACTTAAGTTATAATTCTAATTTGCATTAATTATATTTTTTAAGTGATGAAACTGTATTAAACTGTGCGCAAAATAACTGCTTGTTGTAAAATTTGTACATATTTTGAATTTTAATTAATTTTAGTACAGTAGCCTATCTCTTCCACTGTTACACACAAAAAAGTGATTTGGTTTGATGCTCTATTTTAGGTTATACATTAATGAATATAATAAAATAGCTACGCAATTTTCTACATGGCATCTGGGAAGAATAAATAAATGCTGTAAACCATAATTTCAAATATATTCAATACAAGTTTTTGTGATATTACAAAATGTGTAACTTTAGCTTACATCGCGAGTGAACAATTTAATCTGTAAAAAGAAGTAAAATGTTTGGTACACAGCATTAGTTAAATAGAAGTATTTAAATGAATAACAGTTTTACTACTTATTTTTACAATTATATTCTATGTTATTTAATTAATTAAATAGTAAAAAGTATCATTACAAACTAGAAACTTAGTTTATATATATATATATATATATATATATATATATATATATATATATATATATATATATATATATACACACAACTGACATTTACATAGTAAATATTGTGTAGATAAACTAAGAGTGAAGTTGTGTTCGCGTCGTTGAGCGAGACCATGTGTCGCGCACGAAATATTCTGTCTTCTACCTGCCGCCAAAACAACAGCGATTCCCGGAAATCGTCATGAGGGGCATAGAAAGTTAATTTATACTATCCTTTTTATTTTGTTCGCTGATACCCCCCATCTATCTCGTATAACAAAAAAGTTTCTCGCTTACTATAATTTACTCTGCAATTTCCAGTCAAATGTCAACATGGCATTGTTAAAATTTTTTTTTATAATATGATAGTTGCATAAAATTAAGTTAATGGACATTATCATTGGCAGCATAGTTCATAAATCATTTACAAAAATTTTGAATACATTTGGTTGGATAGTTTCAGATTTATGAAGAGTTTAGTTAGACAGGTTTTTGTGACGCGCGCGCATGCTTTGGCTTGCGCCAGCTCCGAAAGACCCAAAATGGCGGACGATTATACCCACTCTTTATAGTGCCTTAGGCATGGCTGCTGCGTCAGTTTTCAGTTGAGTTTCGTCAATTTGCTTAAAGTTAACTTAAGGGTGCGGTTCACCTCAGTTTCCAACATCTTTTTTATTTTTATATTTGTACCAGTTATGTTTTTCTTATTTTAAATATAATTGTGATTAAATCTTCCTCTTAGGTAATTTGTGTATCTTTCATAGTTTTTGCGTAATGAGTGATAAACGTCAAAATCAGCACTTTATGGTTCTATGTACGCCACTAAAACCAACTGACTTACCAAACCGGAAAAAAAAATTCAGTGTATAGCAATATTGTAGGCTATGATTTGACACATATAAAAACCAAAAATAAAATTTTTGCGTTTAATAAAAATGCTGAATTTTAAAATGAAAATTTAAAAATTTCAAAAATTTTCAAAAAATTCAGAAATATATATGTTTGGTTTTTGTGTGTGCCAAATCACAGCATAAAACATTGTTATACACTGTGAATTTTTTCGGTTTGGTATCTCAGTTGATTTTAGTGGCTTACATAAAACCACGAAGTGCAAATTTTGATGTTTACAACTCATTACGCAAAAACTATGAGAGATAAAAAAATTTTCTACGAGGAAGATTTAATCACATTTTATATCTAAAATATGAAAAAAATTCTGGTACAAATATACAAATATAAAATGACTTTGAAAACTGAGGTGAACCGCGCCATTAGGAGCGTACAGGTAGCATTGACTGAATTTTGTATTTTCATGGACTAGTGTTAATTTTTAAGACGGTTCCTGTCAGTACAGTTTCCTCTTACAAAAAAGTTTTAACTTGCATAGTTTTCTCACAATGGTGCGTAAAAGTTAAAATTTGTGTGTTACGCATGTATATAGTGAAAACCAATTATAAATCACAGAGAAAAAATATGCCATGGGCTACGTAACCTAACATTTACAAACCCACAACGTAAAAGTCGCAAAAGTACAGGTAACATGTCGCAAATTCAGCAATTTTTAAAATACTAAATTTGTCCACTGTGAGTTAGGGCCTATTCTAATATTAGGTTACTTAGCCAATGACATGTTATTTCTTTGTAAATATTTCGTTCAACTAAGTCAAGAAGTTGCGTAACAGGCATATTTTGACTTTTGATGCACCGTTATGAGAAGACAATGCGACCTAAAATTGTTTTGTCCTATGAGGAAACTGCACTCACAAGTATCGTCTGCAAAACTAATAAGCTGTGCCCTGGCTTTCTATAATCAAGATACAGGATGTAAGTGTGTATTTCAAGGCTCGGTGATACATATTCGATTATCATGAAATCATACTTTGTACGTAAACCCATGTTTACATGTCAGGCTCGCTGAAAAATTATAGAGAACGTATGCAGTACGGACCACAAAATATAGAAAATTAATAAATAAGAACATGGAAATGAGTAAAACATTTCATGTACTAAATACTGGTTTGTAAAAATACAAACATATCGAAGGTACTCCAAATGGCTGCTACTAATGCCGATAAGACTTGCGCGTAAGCGATGTGTTCCTAGACTTCGGTTATTGCACAGAGTAGTCTTGTGTATTATTGTTTATTTACATTCTGCAAATGTCCATACCACATGCATGTCACAGGAACAGGGTTTACAAGTGATTGTCGCTCTCAGGAGTAACATGACGGTATTGCGCTCTGAATCTCACTTTGTATAGTGTCGTCCATTTGTAAGCTTCTTGTGCAACATGAAGCCTGTACAGTACTCGGTGACTGTACACTGTAAAACATTTTTTGTACTTTTACAAAGAAAAGCTTTGGAAACCCAGTTGCCAAAGAAATTCCTTGTAAAACTACAATGGTTATCCTTTTAATAAAATACAAAGAATAGCTTTGCAAAATTACAAGGACTAGCCTTGTAGCTGTATTTTAAATAAGGAAAATAATACATTTAAATGTTCATTGTACTTCATAAATAACACTGAACTTATTTATCAAATAAATTTTGAATAAAGGACGTATACTAGAGATTATTTTGCATCAATAAAAAAAATCGGAGGTGCTAAGTTTCGAACCACTAACCCCACGCTTAGAAACCACGCACCTACACCTAGACCACCGTGACTTACATATTCCTTAATCTCTATTTATTTGTATTCATTCAGTGTATAGTTCAGTAATAATTCTTCCTTTCAAAGCACGTAGTTAATATAAATATTCACTTTATTCAAGAAAAATACTTTTCAGAGGTTGTTTCCGGCGAACTTACGAGTTTTGTAGGCTACCACACATTTTTTTCTAAGTTTTTTTTGCAAACAAAATTCTTTTAACATTATAAACAAAGTAATAATTTTACAAGGAATATTTTCAACATTTACAAAAGTTTGTACAACTACGAAGAAGTGCCTTGTCATATTTTAGAAAATAATTTACAAAGCAGGAACTGTCGGTATGGGTACCAGGAATTCCTTTGTAGTATTACAGAGTTTACCTTTGTAACTTCAAAAACTAATGATTTTACAAGGGTATTCTTCGTACTTTTATAGGAATTTGTAAAAGTACAAACAATATCCTTGTAAATTTTACAATTTTTTTTAAAATGTAGAGGTAAGCACACTACCTAGCAAGCTTACAGCCGAAAAATTTGAATAGGGCATATGTGTTGAAATAAATTATTTCTCCATGGATTAATTTTAAAGAAAATAAGTTCAAGCAAAATGGATTCTACACAAATATTCGTAGCCCACAGAAGCACCCAGGTCTGCAAACTCGCCTACAACCATCCTGAATCTCCCATCGTTGTATATGGCTTTAAAGGGCCGCCATACCTGCGCTTCTAATGCGTTGCAGAGAGCTGCGTCTACAATTTTGTTTACGAAACTATGTAATGCGCATTATATTTGTATATTTTCGAATAGAACACATTTTTCAAACTATGTTGCTATAGTTTTAAAATTTGGCACGTGTATTAGAAACATAATTTTCAGGCCCCTTAAAATGGCCTAAAATTGGTTTCCCAGATACAATAACCGAATTCGATAAATACAACTAAAGAAGCAAGTGTTAGACTTTGAACCAGGGTTGATCGATTTAAATCAGCGTGATTTAAATCATGTTTAAAAAAACCATGATGATTTTATTTGTAGGTTTTTATAGACCCTTACTAATAATTTATAGCTCTAAATTGCCTAGCCGATATATTTAAATGAAGCTTAACATTTTTTATAGTAACCTTAACAAAATCATGCACACAACTTCAATAAAACTTTAGGCAAACACAAAATTTACATCAAAATAGATGCCAAATAAAAAAAAAAGGTTCAATATAGAATTCTTCTCATACTTGCTACACTTCTTTAAAAAATTCCCTTTTATCCACACTTAAATAAAAACGAACATATGTACCAATCAACGTGGGGAATTTCTCTCTGTTCTGAAACACAGTTTCTACTACTTGCTATTTAAGTGTTTATTTAAAAATACAAGTTTAGCCGCCTTTTCATTTCCTAATTTATTTCGTAGTTTAGACTGCACAACACCAAATATTAAAAAAAAAAAATCTCTCTCTACTCCTGCAGATGAAGCGGTTGCCGTAAATAGCTGCTCTAAGATAATCATTATTATATTCTGCTTCTGTTCACAGAAGAGGTTACTTTGAGATCCCCTCATCCCCACAACTGTAGAACTGAAACATTAGCACCTCGTCAGTGAACATGTATTTTTGGAAGGGATCACTTTAGCTTGATATTTAACTATAAGAAGAAGCCGTCCACTGCCACTATATGTCTCCTCTGCGAAATTCAAAGCAGTTTCTTTTTCTTTTTGTGAAAGTTGAACATTTTTTAAACCCGGATCTAATAAAGCCGCTAACAGATGTGCTGGTGCCACTGCTTGAGAGTAGCGTTTCTTGAATTTCGCAACTGCATTTTTATCCACTTGGAGTGCCATAATACCCGTTTCAAGTTGTTTCCATATTTGAACACAATCAGGTAGTGTACAATTGTTCCGTTGCACTTTGTCCAAGGCAACAGCAATAGGCTTCACTATTGAAAGTAAGTCTTCTGCTGAACGCTTCACACCAATATTTGTCACCTTTTGTTGAACATTGACATCAATTTTGTTTTATGTTTAACACATATCTTCACTAAAGTTGTCCAGTTTATAATACAACCCTCTAGAGAATTTGCAAGAGTATTCCATCTTGCATCTGATGGTAAAGTAAGTCCAGAAGCAGATGACGCCTTTTCTTGTTTAAATTGTGATGAAGCAAAATTATTGTTCCTGAAATATTTAATGATGTTCTGTCACATCCCTTACATTTAAATCTTGGCTCAAAAAATTAAGAATGTGACTAGAACTACCATATGTTATGATATCATCTAAAGATGAATCTTGGAGATTTTTCCTCATTTTTACGATGTTTGCAGCATTATCAGTGAAAAACCTTCTAATGCTACAACCAACTTAGTTTCCAAGGCTATTTCTTGCAAATATTCAGATGTGTATGGATGACCTGTTGTATGTATTGTATTGTACAACAATATGGAATTTCCATTTTCACTTGTTAGGCTATAGTAAAACACACAATGGGTTCAGTATGAATGTTAGACCAACCATCCTTGCTGAGATTTACAGTTTGCAAAAAGAGGCTCAAGTACCTCACTTTGCTTTCAACTGAAAATTTCATCTGGAAGTTTTCCTCCTACTGATAGACGTGAAGGTGGCTTATAACCTGGACGCATTATATCACAAAGCCTCTTAAACTCTTCACGTTATACTGCTCTTAAAGGTAAATTGGTGGCAAAAATATATTTAGCCACTTGTTTGTCAACATTTTTTTTTTTTTTTCATTTGAGGAGAGGTTTTAGTAACAAATGTTGTCATTTTCATTTGTTTGGTTATCGTAGATTAAGATTCTGGGTTGGAATATTTTCTCTTGAGATTTTCATCGGCTAACCCTTTTTCTGATGTTAGTTGCAAAAGCTGCAAAAATTTTGGTTCGTGAGTCTCTGAAGTGGAAGGTTCACCATCTGAAACAAAATTGAATCAAATTCTTCATTAATTTAGACTTTTGTAGCAGAGTACTACATATTGATTTCATGACAAAGATCCTGTAAAAATATATTATATAAATGTCATACTCTAAGGGAGTGTATCAAGAGGCGTCAAAGGGTTTGACAGCCCTTTAACGAGGTGCAGTCGATGTGGATATGGAGTGACGCCTGGAATGAAGGGCAAAGGAAACTGGAGTATTCAGAAAAAAACCCACCAACCAACGGCATCGTTAAGACACGTTCCTCACATTCCAATGGGGATCGAACCCGGTCGTCTTGATGAGAGGTGAACGCTCTAACCATTTGGTCCCCGCGGCTTTTTTTTGCTTAGCTGTCGTTGGTCAAACTCTAGTCTATCCCAAATAAGCCAAGAAAGTTAACAATTTTACGGGAATTTTTAAGTCTGTTGTCCATAAAAATGTCATGGAGAATATCTAATATTGTTTACAAAATGAAAACTGTTTTAACTGTAATTTTTTAAATCTTGGTGCAGGGTGTTTAATCATAATTTTCTAATTTTTATATTAAGTTATGTACATATTATTAAAACAAAATTAGATTATACATGAACATGCCATCTACCACCGTCACTGAACATATTCTAATCAGGACTGATAAACTGAAATACATAAAAACTTATGATTTTAACAGTACAGTGGAGCACCACGTATCCGGAATTCTGTTGTTCGGAACTTCCGTTATGTAGAAATATTTTGAGGTGTTGTAATAATTTTTTCGGAACTTTTTTTGCTAACAATGAGGTTAAGAAACTTACTGCTGAGCGGTCTGTAGCGTTAGGCACTGTTTAAATATGTGTATTTTAGGTTAGGTATTGCTAGCCGTGATACTGAGAATATGTCTCAGGGAATGTTTCAAATGTTATGTGATTTTTTTACAATGACACAATGTTATTACTAATATTTTCAGGGCCTTTTTGTTATATTTTCCTGTGCCCACTGTGTCTGTTTACAATTTGCTGCGTTTTCACTTAAGGTAAACACGCACGATCTTTAAATAAACAGCACGGAAATAAATCTTATTGGAAATAATTTCAAATAAATATGTTACCGTGACTTTTAAAACGAACATTTGTTTTACTGAAAATAGTTTGCTTATTAACGAACTTCGACTGCTGAAATCACAATAAAAATATAAAAAAATGGCATAAGACTCTTACCTGTCCCTTCTTCAACTACACAATCTGTACTTAAAGATCTGCATGTTGTAAGATGTTCTTTCATTCGCTCAACCTGTCCTTGCATTTGATGACCACAGTGATTGCATGTAGCTTTTATCCCTTTGTCCTCCTTCTCCAGGAAATCATCCCAAACACAGTATTTTTCCTCCCAACTTGTCTACTCGTCTTAAATGCAAAAAGCAAACAATACAAAATTGCTTTTTCTAACTGGTAGGTAGCTGCATTACCCCACTAGCACCAGAAAACTGACACAATGCCTGCCGAGTTTCTTGTCTTCCACCTCTTAACTTTACAATCCTTGGTGACTAATCTTGTCTGCTATGTGAAGCTATCAGTTACTAACCCTTGATGACTCAGCTTGTCTGATATGTGTAGCTATCAGTTATCCACCCTATCTGCCAGGTATTCAGTTCGAAAGTAGGGCAGTGTTATCATCCACAGTTAGGCCTACTTAACAAAAGCTACACTGTGGAGTGGAGGCTTATTATTAAATGTTGTAGACTGATTCATAATCACAGTAACATGTTCAAGCCTGAGTGAATAAAATAATAAGAATCTGATCTAAATAACAAAAACCCGATTCAAATAAAAATATAATCTTCTTAAAATAAAAAACCTTAGATTTAAATAAAACAATCGTGATTCTTGATTTTTTTAAATTTATATCATGAACTTTATCAACCCTGCTTTGAACTATGCTGTCCACAAATAAAATTATTTAGTCACCACTTAAATTCGTATAGGAGAAAGGATAATGGTAAATCACTGCACGCCAGCTGAGTAGCTTACGTGGAGAGGCGATAATACATTACATACGTCAGTCAACGGCGCTCTTACTGCTCCTGCCTCACACACATACACACACAGCCTATCTAGGGAGGCCACTTAAGACTGTAATTAGCTGTAAGAACTATTGACATTATGACAGACGGAAAGCGTGAGTGCGTGAGTGCGTGCGTGCGTGCGTGCGTGAGTGCGTGAGTGAGTGCGTGAGTGAGTGCGTGAGTGAGTGCGTGAGTGAGTGCGTGAGTGAGTGAGTGAGTGAGTGAGTGAGTGAGTGAGTGCGTGAGTGAGTGAGTGCGTGAGTGAGTGAGTGCGTGAGTGAGTGAGTGCGTGAGTGAGTGAGTGCGTGAGTGAGTGCGTGAGTGAGTGAGTGCGTGAGTGAGTGCGTGAGTGAGTGCGTGAGTGAGTGAGTGAGTGCGTGAGTGAGTGAGTGCGTGAGTGAGTGAGTGAGTGCGTGAGTGCGTGAGTGTGTGTGTAGGGGGGGGGTTCCTTATGAATTATTCAAACCTCGCAAGCAGGGAACTTTTACTAGAAAAAACATACCAGCCTTTATTTCTCCCTGGTCTAGAATAGAAGTTTCTATATACTGGGGGCTAGCAAAATTTTCTTCATTGCTTATTTGGTTACTGCAAACTGAAGTTGCAAGAGCTTATTACAGTGCAAGCAAACATATTTAAACTTTAATAATAATTAAAGTATGCTAATTCATGCAAGAATTATTACAATTATTTTTCGTGTTGCCTTTAATTTGGTTCTGTACTATCAGATCATAAAGCCGTATAGGCCTAGTTTAAGTTTCCAGTTGTAGACTATTAAACAAACTTACCTTTTGTGGTATGCCTACCTTTGAAATATCAGGTGACTATTGTAGGCTATATAGCAAAAATTTGTGCTCTCACAACCTAAACGGAAATAATAAATCAATAAAAAGCGTAAGTAATAAACAAACATGGGTAGGCCTAATTGCCCAGATCAGGTTTAAATATTTTGTTGATTAATTAACACATGTCATCAAACCAGTACACTTTAATGACCGAGAAATATATAGACGCACGTCTTCTGGCCGTTTCTTTTGGTAATATGTAGGCCTAAATTTTTGCGGCTGACGGTAAGCACAAAATCTCACGTGGACTTTATATTAACCTCTTATTGCTTAAAAAAAAAACGGCAATTTTCTTACAAAAAGAATTTATTGAGCCGGCGCCTTGAAAAAGCATGTTTACATAGAAGACTACAACAAGAACCTTAGGTGTTTACCCACAAATTCTGTTAAAATAAAAGTTAGGTAATATTTTTAAAATTGTATGTAGCACTTTTGTCTGGACGGATTACGTACTTCTGATTTAGCGAATGTTTTTGTAGACATGCCAGCTGAAGTTCCTGTCTTCCGAATCACGACTTAATATCCCGTTGTCGTTAGCGATTACAAGCCGCGTATTTTAATTCCTGAATTGCAATATATTACAATTACATACATGCACAAAATATGAAAATAACATCGTACAAGAATCACAAACGAACACTATTTGCGAACACGAACACACGAGAAGCTCAACCTGAAACACTCGCAACGCAAATGGCCGTTCTTTGTTTTGGTTGCCTGGCGTCATAATATCCCATTGGCGATTATAGGCTAGGTTTTATAAGCCAAATTACAATATATTACATATATGCACAGAATAATAAAGTTAATACATTATAAGAATTTCAAACACACGCGCACGCGGTAACGTTCCACACTCGCAAATGGCCGTGATTTGTTTTGTTTTGGTTACAGGTCGACTGATAATAGTGCTGTTGTTGGTAAATCTCTCTCTCTCTCTCTCTCTCTCTCTCTCTCTATATATATATATATATATATATATATATATATATATATAAAAAAGGAAGTGCCCCACTCACTGACTGACTGACTCAATTCATTCATCATCAACGCCCAGCCCAAACCACTGGACCTAGAAATGTGAAATTTTAAGGGAAGTTTCCCCTTGTGGCGTAGGCGCGCACTAAGAAAGGAAATTTTGTACTTCGGCTATTAAGGTGGTGAAACGGGGTTAAAATATATTTTTTGCAAATCTTTGATATTTCTCGAACCCGACGGGCTATCGTCTTCTTATTCACTTCGTTAGGTCGCAAATACAAATGTCTAGAAACAAATTTCAGGATTTTTCGAAATTTTTATATTAAGGAGGTGAAAAGCCGTTTAATTCGTTTACAGTAAATCCTCTCTTCCTCTTAAACCACCTGAGATATCGAAGTGATTTTTTCTTTAAAATGAAGCTTACGCAAATACCTAAAAAGAAATTTTAGGATTTTTCAAAATTCGTTTTTGAAAGCCGGTAAAAAAATGAAACAGTTTTTTTGATTAATCAGTCGTATCACCTAAACCGTTAGAGATATCGAGATGGCTTTTGTCTTATAATGAAACATAAGTAAATACCTAAAAAGAAATTTAACGATTTTTGAAAATTCGTCCTTGAAAGCTTATAAAAAAATAAAACGTGTTTAAGAATAATCTTTCGTAACACCTGAAATAGTTCAAAATTTGTTTCCTTTTTATTTTCTGCTTATAGTTAAACCTCTTTGGACTATAGCCTGTACACGCGAAATAACTCTCATAGCCTGTCTTGAATAATTTGTAGTTAAGTCTGTGGAGTTGCGGTTTTTTTTTTGCCAACCCACCGTAAATAAAACCTCTTTGGACTGTAGCCCGTGCATACGAAAGTATTATTACGGCCTGCCTTTAAGTATTCACTCGGGTATTGTACAGAGTTTGTGGTGTGGGAGGGGTGGGGTTACGGGTTTGTATCCTGTGCAAGTCTTTGTGATAGGACATGACATGACATCATTCGAGCATATTGCGTGCGCTCTTTTCACTGAGCTAAGACAATTTATAGTTCACTGTTATTGAGTACGCTAGCTGTTAAATGCCTTCATCACATATTTTATCCAGAGTTACTGTTTGTATTACATAATTTCACGCGGACAAAGCCGCGGCCGGGTAGCTATTTTGTAGAGAAATAAAGATGAATTAAAAACAAAGATGTTCTGCAATTAAAGTACCCTCAGCGTAGTGGACTGGATAAAGCCGTTTGTATTTGTTGTTATAAAGATATACAGAGAATATAGTAACACCATCAGTTAATAATGTTACAAGTTTGTGAGCACAAACTTTATATGTGGGCAATTCCCATGAGTTCTTTGGGATAGAGGTCTTATAATTACAAATAAAAGAGTTAAATTAAGTACTGGATTTAATAGCTCACAAAGCTACGAAATACACAAAACAGTAATCAACTAGAACTTTCACAACACAATTAGTTATGCACACAATTACTCCTGTGTCACAGACACGTTAATT
>PNEQ01029856.1:0-14686 GCA_003012365.1 Medauroidea extradentata | reverse complement strand
AATAAACTCAATAAGAACAGATTCATAACTAATCATGTAGAGTAGCGAGTTGGATAGCAGGACACACAGGAGTTCCTTCTCAGGCAGCATGACGTATGAAGTCTCGTAGGTCTCCCTGCAGAATGATCGCGTCCTCAATATGGCTGCCTCCATATATACTGAGTTGGGTGTGGTGCTTGGAATAACTGGATCTCCCCCTCCACTCTCTGGGCGTTGGCAATAGTTACCAAGCGGACATACTCCTCTACACCCCTCGCCCGACTTGGCCGCACGATACAGTGTTCTTTGTACAGAACTGAAATAACTGGTTTTTACTTACTTGGTCACGAGGCAGTACATGTGGAAACAAACAGGATGTGACCTCATGGAAATACTGGTCATGTGAGGGCTAGTCACGCGGCCAGAGTCTAACAAACAACTTTATAATAAATTGTACCGGATGTGTAACTACCGGTCAGCCTTGATAACATGTATGCGAGGCGAACAACTTTCTGATGCAATGTCTGAACTGTGTTCTGGGCACTACAGTTGTTTATATTGAAAATATATTATTTGCAATTTTGCAGCTATCTTATTAGCATAGGTCGCTTTGAAACTCTTGTACAACATTAGCTGCGTGCACTGATACATTCAGTGATGGCATGTAACGAATTACAAGTAATTTCGTTAACAGTAACGATTACTTTTTGAATAATTCTTACTTGTAATTCATTACTTTTATGAAAATGTAATTTTTACTTGTATTTTACTTATAGTTAAATTAATTTAAACATTACTTACGAGTAATCGTTACCTTTTTTTTACTTTATAGATATAGTTGCAACAAATTCTTTTCTTCAAATTTAATTCCAACCGTTTACCGACATAAACCACAGCAATGGCGTAAATCGATAAACAACATTGCGCATAGACTGCAGCTATTATGTTTGGTTTACAGTAGAAGACTGGGCGCCATTTTTAAATCTTAAAATATTTCTTTAAATTCAGTATGGCGCAAATGTTTCAACTTCACTAAACATTTTTTTTTTCCGTTTTTACAAGGCTATACTTCTATGGCCAGTGATTGTTCTAGACATCTTATAAAATGGCGTCGCCAAGCAATGTTACATCGACTGAATCAAGAAACGACAAATATGTGTTTCCATTATATAATTTTAAAAATTACTTCGACCTTTCAAGTACACAGTCGACTGAGAATATGTGTGTTAAGTGTAAATTGTGTGTTGGCTGTAAGCTGCTGAGTTCGGCATGGAGCAGCTGGGATCATTCCAAAACTAAAGTTTTCATGGTTGGATAAACAAGAAAAACAAATTGCCATTCACTGCATTTAAAAATAACTTAGGTAAATTAGATAAAAGTTTAAATATAGCACTTCAAAAAGAGGCCCCAACTAATGAAGAAGCTTTTTTTTTTTTTCAGTTCCTCCCTCTTACCCATTTTTAGATGAAATAAATTCATATCTTTTGATCTCTGAATTCAACATTAACATGCTTAGCCACTATCCCACTGTTAAAGCTGCTTTCTTGAGTCATAATGCTTCTTTGACTTCGAGTGCACCAGTAACGAGGCTGTTTAGCATCGGCAAAGATGTATTGTCACTTAAGAGAGGGAATATAGGAAAGAGTAATTTTAAGATGTAGTTATTCTGCAAAGTCAATTCAAAACATTGAAAGTTGGGTTTTTTGTTTTTCTGTGTGTTAAGAAAAATAACGGGGCAGTTTCAATTCTTTTCTCCTAGAATGATGATTTATGATGGTAAACAACTATACATGCAAACTTCATCAATGGGTTCTCAATATGTGACATGACTTCTAGTAAATGGTTATTGTATTTAAAATGTGTGCACGTCTTTGAACAACATACTTTCCTGCTGCTACATTTAATAAATATTTCTTCTGCAATGTAATTATTGCCTTGTTATTATATTACCAAATATATCAATGCAAATAAGAAAAAATTAGTTTACATTAGAACGTGTATTGGAAACATCAAAGTAAACATAAAATAATTGTCATTTTACTGATTATTTTTGTGGAAAGTAATTTTTACTTGTAATTAGTTACAATTTAATTCAAGTAATTGTACTTGAGCCCAATTACATTTTCTGTGTACTTTTACCATCACTGGATACATTAACAATACACTTTTTATTTTATTAATTTATTTAAAGTTGATTTTATAAACAGCACGAAACTGGTAGGCCTAGTTGGTAGAAATAGAACAATTTTAGATATTGGTTAATCACTTTCATTTGTTAAATGGTACCATATCTACTTCCTATTTACAACTAAGAACAGGACCTTCTTATTTTGTTTCAGAACTTTTCTGCCAATTACAGTCTTAAACTGGTGTTAGCAATTTATCACAATGCTTACAAATTACATGAAGAAATTAGGGAGTAGAAATTACAAAAACTAAAAACCATATGATCTGGAAGAAGCCTTGAGAAAGATTGCTGATGGAGAGTTATCACTAAAAAGGTGTCAAAAGAATACAAAATCTCAATAGTACCTCTTCACAATAAGTTTCATGGCAAGCACCATCGTCCTTCTGGTGGGCAGACTGTACTTACCACTCAAGAGGGGGGAACCATTGAAGATATCACGAAATGTGGGGATTGGGGGGTTTCTTATAACTCTTTTTGACATTTAAATGTTTGTGAAAAGTTACTTGGACAGACAAGGAAGAATCATTAGCAAGTTCCACAACAATGTACCTGGGAAAGATTGGGCATATGTATTAATAAGAGACACCAAAATACTGTAGGTATAAGACTAGCATCAAACACATCAAAGGCCTGTGCCAACATAGGGGTAGAAACTGTCGAGGAGTTGTTTGATAAAGTAGGGTTCCTCAACACTGGAACGTACACCAGCATCTCACATATTCAATTACGACTAAACAAATGAGATGGATGACCCAGGAAAGATAAAATCTTTGTTTCAGAGGGGTACTAAATACCCTGGAAAGGATATGACCCATTCTAAGACTCTTCATTTATGGCTCAGCTACTGGGATTCTCTTGTCCTCCTATGTAATTTACCGAAGTGAGCACATGTGGGAACAGTGGATGGTCCTCGAGGAGTAGTATGCAGCTCTGAACCATGCTGCTGTTATGCAACACATTATAACAAAACAACACATGGCTGGATAGATGCTATTACTTTCACTGACTGGTTTGTGACTAGCTTTATGCCACACGCAAAACGACTGGAAGGAAAGAAAGTTCTGATCGGCGATAATCTTGATTTTTATTTCACCAATGAAGTGATCAGACTTTGTACAAAAATGACATTGCTTTTCTGTGCCTTCTGCCAAATGCCACACACTTACATCAACCTTTGGACGTTGCTTTCTTCAAAACTTTCAAGTCTGCTTGGCAATCAACATTGACACAATGAAAGATGAAACACCTCCGAACTGCTGGCATACCAAGGCAGAATTTCCCACCACTTTTAAATGAGACTCTGTTCAAGATGGATGGCAACAAACATTTCATTAAAAAGAATTTGATGAAGTGGTATCAGAGTGACAGGGTTGTTTCCTTAAATGAAGAAGAGATTCTACGAAAAAATACCTGGTCACAGATAAGATACAGCTGGTCTGAAATGACATACTCGTGGAATATTTGAAAAGTCAGTATTCTGAAACCAATAATCAAAGACCACTGAAGAGAAAGTACACAGCAGTGGCTCCAGGTCTCAGCACGACTGCTGCACAAATGATTCTGAATTTGATGCTGACGATCCTGTACTTCTTCACAATGGTGAATCTTCAGATCATAAAGAAGAAGAAGAACCTGACATAGTGGAGAGCACATACAACCATCTCCCGAATCAATCAACGTTAGAGTTTACGTTTTAGTAAAAGTACTGTCTGGAAAGAGGGAGGCTGATGATTCACTATGTAGCTGTGGTTCAAGAACTTTAGGTGGGTGTGAATACAGAGTGCTTGGACTCAAGTCCATAGACACAAAGAGTGTGTTCAAAATTGTAGACGATTTGTTCGTAGTGGGGGCTGATGATAGTTTGGCAATTTTACCTGAGCCAAGCGTGGAAAAATCAGGAGATTGTATGCAATATCACTTTGATAGAAAAATAGATGTTAAAGAGTGCCATATTGAGGACAGTGATTCGTATTGTTAAATATACCCACTTGAAATATTCTTTTCTTTACTACAAATTATTTCCGATGATAAACTACAAGTTTTCCTGTGCAAAATTATGCCTGGGGTGTTTAAGGCTGTTCAAGAAAGAAAAAAAAAGTTGTTAAATTCCATATTCAGCAACGTCTGTACTTAAATCATGTGTAATATAATGATTTTAAACCAGAACCAATACATTAAAATAAGTTTTTATTACTTTTTTATATACTTTATCGTTATGAATTTATGGCTAGCAAAACAGAAAAAGTATTCGTCATTTATGAACGAAAATTTTTTTAATTACCTTAAAAAGTGCTTCTAATATGCCAAAGAAATTTTGTGACGCTGCCAGCAGGCATTCTCGAGAGAAAAAAAAATTCTTTCAGCAAATTTTACATCGAAAATTAGCAGCAACTTGGATTGTCTAAAAAACTGAAACCGTTAGGTGAATGTCAAATATAATGGTCTTAAACAATAGCGCTATTCTTCCTGATTATACATACACCAAGTTTATAGCAATGCAAGCAGTCTACTCTTTGTGGTGGGTGACTGAAGTAACATGTGCAAATAGCCATCAATGACATGGCGAGGATCCGCTGAGAGACGTCGAGATACCGCGATAAGCTACCAGTAAGGTGGCGCTCCTCACGGAGTTCGCTGCAACAACGCGGAGGGTTTTGTGAGGTACGGTGGCTCGCTTGACACTTGAATTTTTGCGCTGGTTTTTCGGTAGATGCGGTGTAGTGGATTTCGGGGGTTTTTTTGTTAGATGCGGTGTTGTGGATACAGTTGGTGTAGTTACCAGTAATATTGAAAACTAGCGCGTCTTATATTCAACTTTTTTCGACATAGCAAAGTCTCGGCGACGGATACAATTTAGGCATAACTGATAACTGAAAAATATCCATATTTAATGTGAACATTTAATAATCAATCCTTTTTTTTTTGCAATGGAAAACAATTTACTAAATTTGCTACGTTTTGTTGACATACTACGGTGTTGGAAAATTTAAATGTGTGCTTATTCGTAAAACATTAGTGTTTAGTCACCATAGACCTTCTATAATATTCCATCTCATTACGAATGAAAACTATTAATCACTATTTACAGATATTACCTTAAAAATTATTTCTTTTTCACTTATGATTTTCTCATTGCGCACGAAATAGTACTTTCATTGGTTTCTAATTTTGCAAGTTGTATGATATAATTAGGATGTCAGAGCCAATCACTCGAGCCCTGAAAAATTCGCGTTTTCTTCCCGACACAAGCTAGAATTCCAGCAACTACACGTTCGTGTCACTTTCGCAATTGGCCCTTGACTTATTTGACACCTTCTAAATATCGCTGAACAAAAAAAAAATGTAACTAATCACTTGCCTATTTGATCATGGAAGCGAGCAGCTAATGAGCAGCTGCTGTCTTCTTGAGAAAACATACAATCTTGGAGACTAGCCTACTGGTCAGTGAACCCGCGAATTTTTCCGGGCTCTGCCAATCACTTGTTTAGCGTTCGTAACAACACTTTGGTGTAGTAATACCTAAATTGAAATCTGCATTTACTAAGCAAGCGCCAATGAGAAAATCATAAGTGAAAAAGAAATAATTTTTAAGGTAATATCTGTAAACAGTGTTGTGTCAACGCACAGGCCAGACTTTGTGCAAAGTGGTCTGACGAGTTTCCCCCACTCCTCCCTTCAAGGACCGAGCCCTCGCACCCCTCACTCTCGCCATGCGACAGCTGAGGAAAGCCAGTACGCTGCTGTAGTGACTACTTAGTACCAAAGTTTATCACCACTGCTGTTCCAATACGCTGAGCGCTGTCATCGCTTGGAAGGGAGAGAAGTGTAGATCCAACCCTCAACAGCGCCCAGAGGCGAGTGTGAGATATTCTGAAGCGCAGTGGCTAATATAGCAAGTTCACGCGTTCTGTGATGCGTTCCACGTTTTCGTGGAAGGTATATGAGCCACTTTTGACCTATCAAACTTAAATTAGTGACATGTCGATCAGAAAACGCCTTGGAACAGCCTTAATGAAGCAAATTATACAGTATCAGAAGTAAAAAATGTGATTGTGTTTGGTACACTTTTCATGAAATAATTGCTGTTAAAGAATAGTTAGCATAAGCAGGCTTAAGACAATGATTCAGTATTTATTGACTGTGTTTATTATTGCAGAAGTATTACCAATGCAATTAGGTACTAGTACAGTAATTTAAAAATATTTACTGATGTTTCCTTGTAATACATGTGTGTTAATTTTGTTTTGGTAAGCAATATGGCAAGTGTTACATGTAAAATAATATGATTGTGACTAGGATATTGCCAATAGAAAAATATGTTTTAGCTAATGTTAGGTAAAGTATGATATTGATTCAATATGACTCATTGCTTTTATCTGTTTACAGTCAATATTTTTTTTATTTTCCATAAGATTTCCAGATTAAAAAATTTAACTGTAATTTTGCGCTGCAGCAAAGTGCCCCCATTATTTGAGTGCAAATTGTGTTTTATAATTCAGGGTGGCTAGCAAAACCTGTAAAAAAATTTCCCTGACTTTTCCAGGTCAGCTGCTCTTATTTCCCTGACCAACCGAATATCAATAAAATTAACCAGATTGTATGGTCGTGAAAAAAAATTTTTTTTGGTAAATATTGAGAATTGCTAAACATTGTGCACAGGCCAAACTAAAGTATTGATTTTAGACACATAGTTTATAAATGAAAAATGTTTTTAGAAAAGTTATATGTATGTAGTGCTACATAAAAAAAAACTTTTTTTGTTAGGTTAAGTAACATAAAAGTACTATGTAAGACTGCTTCTAATGCCTGTAAAAGCCCTATGTAATTTTTTTTTTTTGGTGGTAGGTTAGGTAACCTAACCTGATGTAATTTAATGTTTGTGACATAGTCTAACATTACCTAACTTAAACTAAACAAACCTAACTTACCTAACCTAAAAAAAAAAGTAGGACTACTTATAATGTCTCTAGAAACACTTTTCACCAGTAAACTATATGTCTGAACTTAATAGCTTGGCCTGTACACAATGAGTAGTGATACTTAACATTTACCTCTATTTGTGAAGCTGAACACTGCTTACCATCATAACTTCACCTTGCAGAAAGTCTATCATATCTTCATTATTTACAAAGCAACAAAGTCCTGGGGATATTCAAATACAATATTCACTTATGTCAAATCACTTTCCACTTTTTAAATGCTGAAGTTATGGAGAGAAAAGCTCTCGATACCAGAATGCCCTGCTTACTCTATGCTGGGTACATGAGTGAGGGTGGTCCACACGTAAGGCAAGTTCAGGCCTGGCTGCCTTAAAGAGCGAGGAGACTCCTCCTGTGGACTGTGAAGGGCTAGTGCTCCCACGGAGAGTGGTGTCCCTTGGTAGGGCCAACGCTAGATGCCCCCCATGTGAGCAGAGGAAGGGGGTTCCAGATTTCTTTACTTGAGGGGAAGGTCGGTGTCCACTCATCTTTGTTAAAAGAGTTGTTTGAGCAGCTTACTCTTTCATTCTGAAATTGAAGTAGCCCGCTTGGGCATCTGGCGATCTTCACCGATGATCTTCTGGATGCACCGATGCAGGAGTACTGGTCATGGTGGAGTCTTTATGGGACTCAGCAACGGTAGTTGATTACGTTCAACCTCTTTCAATATTTTGCTTAGTCACACCTGCTTGCGAGCTCTGGCCTGAGGGGCCGCTAGTTGCCAATACTGGGTACTAAGTTCAGGTAGTGTAGGCTTCGGGATTGGTAACCTTTGAAGTACCGGGATTAGACTGGTTGGATAAGGTACTGGTTTGACGACGAGGAGGCGCCTTGCATTAGCGGCCTGCTGTTGGGGACTCTCGAAACTACGAACTTCTTCCGGGGAGATGTGGATTTCTAACTCAGACACTTAAGTAAAATAGAATCAGGAGTCAATAGCATATGTTCAACTGGTCTAGTGAATATTTATGCTTTACTTGAGTTCACAATAGCAGTGTACAATTTCTTCACTGGTCACAAAATTCCTCTGAACACCTATTTACTAAATTACAACTCTGATTAACATAACACTGGCACTCTGCCACAAGGATTCATTCTTCGCTGGAACTTCTGACCGTTTAACTTCTGCTTTCCGGCGAATACCGTGGGCATGCCTCGTGGCGGCCGATAACAACAACGCAAGTGGGTGAATTCCCAAAGTTAGATGCACGCTAGGGTGTTCGACTCGCTACGTCGTTCCTAGACACTCGGGAGGTAGAGCAGGTTTGGGTAGGAAGGCTTAGGTGGCAGGTTACTGCCACAACCCGTAAGGAAGGAGCAAGGGCTTAGGTGGCAGGTTACCGCCACAACCCCGGATAGGTGGTTAATTAAGGATAAGAGGATAGGAGGGCTTAGGTGGCAGGTTACCGCCACAACCCGTAAGATAAGGAGAGAGTGCCTAGAGAACTCGGTAGGAGCCAAGCCCTAGGAAACACTGATCTCTTAACTGGTGAGAGGCGCCTTTTATACCCGTCCGAGGGGGTGGAAGTCCCGTAAGGCGGGTGGTTTCAAAATGGCCGCTCGGCAGCTGAAGCTGTCTGCTCTGCAGGATTACCAACACAAGAAAACATAATTTAGCTCGCCTCGTAAACAAAACACATTCACTAATATTATTTTATTATGTGTTGCCGTTAAACTAATTCAAAACAATTATAAAACATTTTTGGCCTGTTTTATAACAAGTAACTTCTCCGTGCATAATTTTCTCATACTTCACAAAGTCCGTGCACATGATTTCAGCATCATGGCCGCGACGGTAAATAAATAAATATTACGTGATATAATTTTAAAAGGTAAGCGAGTCCTTCTTACACTAAAATTATCACAGTAAAAATTTTACAGTAGAGTCTCGTTATAGCGAAATGTCACGGTTCTGGGTTCGAACTTCGCTATAGCAGTGTCTTCGCCATAGCCGAATTTGGTCGATTTGACCCCTAAACCCAAAAATTGCATTAAAACTGTCTTTAATATTATTTAATTACAAAGTAGTACATTATTTTAAGGAAATATGTTTATTTTTAACAGGTAAGTATGCGCTGGTTACAGTGATACCCAACAAGTATGGGTGCAACTATTTGCTAAGTCAAAACAGGCCAAAATCTCTGCAGTATCATGTAAGTATGGCTATCAATCGCTGGACTGCCTCAACTGTGTCTCGCCCGTGCGGGCGCGCAGCAAGAGTGCACGCGCCGGCAGTCAACATGTTTACATTGCCGGTTGCTACAGACCAATGTAATCAGTTTGACGAGTTTAGCAATTTATTTATTTTAGCATGCATGCTCTCTTTGATGATAATTCTGTGTGCCTTTTCACTCTGTGGCACGCATCGAATAGTTTGTACGCTTGCCCGAGACATATGTCTGCTTGGGCAGGTAATGCTAGTGTTATTTGCCAGCAAAAATAAGTGACGCTAACATTGGTATAGTTGTTTTATTTTTGCGCATTAGTAGTGAACTGCGTTAAGCGGCAGAACGAAATTAAGTTCTAAGCCAATTACTAGTAACAGAAGTGTATGCATTGACTTTGAGCAAGGTCACAAGTTTGTGATTTTATCCCGGCAGTGTGCCGACAGAAAACATGTCTGACCTACGTGAGCGCTACCAAATCTAGACAGAGAGTTGTTAGAAAATCAATACTAAAGCTAGACATGCTCGTTTTCAAAAACGGCCCACCACCCGTGATTTTTTTTTTTTACTTTTTATTTTTCTTTCTTCCTCTTCAGCTGTCCAAACAGACTTGTTTCTAGACAAAAAAATGTGACGTACTCTTGTTCCCACGCTATTTCTGACAGTGTGTACAATACTTAAACATTGCAATGGGCAGCCTGCAAAGATTTATTGCTTCTCGGTGAAGTTTATGGGACATTTAATGTGTTAAATTACAATTTATAATTAGTGTACAGTAAATGTTGAAATTGCCACTAAACTAAAAGATAAAAACTCGTACGGCCGACTGTGTGAGTATGAAAGTAAATCAGAACAGCAAATGCATTGACAGAAAACAGTAACGCCAATGCGTCCTCTCATCTGCCATCCTTGCTGCTTATCTCAAAAAGCTGAAGGTCTACGGAGTAAAATATGAGCTGTAGCAAACTAAGCAGAGATAAGCACAGGTAGTGTGTGTGTGAGTGTGTGAAAGAAAGAGACAGCGCTATCGTATCTCCCAGAGGCATTTCTTCTGTATGCGTGGTGGGTGTGAATGACAGGTATAGCACAGCCGGCGGCAATTATTCTTAGTGAAGAAACAGCATACATTCGCCGTTATTCAGTCAGAACACGTAGTTCTTGTTCCAAATAGCAGTGTCGTCATCTGAGCTGAGTGGAAGCTTTTTGGGAGCGCCTGACAACAGATGTACATCACCGCAAGCCTGCTTCACATGGTCACGAATCTCGCTGCAAGCCTGCTTCACACGACTCACCATACATGTTTCTACTCATAAAATTCACATTTTTCATGGAATTTTTTTGCAATTTTTTGATGGTTCCTCGAAAAGACTTCGCTATAACACCGTGTTTTCGCTATTTCCATGTTCACAATGATGGGATTCTACTGCAATTGACTCTACAATATGTGCAGACAGCGTAATAAGATGTTCATAACTCGAAATTGGCAATTTGTTGTTACGTTAGGCTTAACCTACAAATAACAAACACAAGGTAACCTAGAAGGGAGGCGAGCTTTAGCATGGATATCTATAAGGACTCAGTGGTGATGCATCAAGAATTTACAGCATTGAATAAGTGGCTTAAAACCCAGGAATTTTGTGATTCCTTTAATAGCAGTAGGATCGGTTTACCAATACAGTGTTTATTCCTGTCATGACTGGTTTTCTTAAATCAATTACGTCGTGGAAATAACACTCATTAAACATACATTTCCAGATATTTTTAATGCACTTAATAATTTTCACAAAAAACACACACGAGATCACATCATGCTGTAAATCTGTAGCACACCTTTGTCACTGCAAGAGCCAAAAAATTCAGGCGTGTTCCTCTACAACACGGTATGGTACATAAAATACAATTTAAATGTAAATCCACGGACTTCAGACTTGTTCAGAAGATATTAATACTCGCACAAACCATACAAAAAAATATTCGCGCTACGCCAAGTAAACCATAAACAACAGACAACGATTAACGAACGTATCAGCATGCCGCATGGTAAGAACTGGATTCTATGTTGCCAAGTCCACGCCTTCAATTTCTACTACAAACTCTTGGGGAAAGACACCACAACTTATTAAAACCCACATTATTAACTGAAAATTAATTAACATTTATGGCATTTTGCAAACCGTACACAAAAAGAAACACCATGAGAGAGCAAACTTTTTACCACTGTGGAAACTTGAAAACATCACAACACATTGTCAGAGAAACCATTGGTCTGGCAACACTGGCAGGAACCACTGAAAATTCTGGTACACAATGCAAAAAAAAATGTGTGTTTGAGACGAAAAACTGGTACCTTGTGCCAAAGCCACTGTTTCACAGAACTACAATGTCTGTATGAATAGATATTGCATAACTTGAAAATTGGCACACGTATCAATAAAATGGTATGTTGTGTTAATACCACATGCAGAAATGTTCGTTTACTAGTAGATTTTGAAATTCCAGGTATTATTATAGAATTCTCTGACTTTTCCCTGATTTCTCCAGATGTCTTAAATCCCTGACTTTTTCCAGTCTTCCCGGTTGCTCGCCATCCTGTAATTGAAAATTGCTTATATCTTAACTATACTCTGTTGCCATCTAAATATCTGTGTACGTATTCATAATCTCTAAAAATTCCCAATCGAGCTCTGCTCCAGGGAATCAACAGAATAAATGGTTGTAATCATCTATTGTAAGAAATGTAAAATAAAAAAATAAAAAAATAATAATAATAATTTGTTCAGCACTTTGTGATTGACATAAACAGTAAGAAACCACAGATGTTTTGCAAAAATTTTAAGATTCAAAGTCACCCCACAAAATAGAAAAATTAAAATTGCAATAGCTCTGAAACTGATGATTCTATTAGACTGTGGGGCGAACTGAAATTTCTTGTGTTCATGAGTTCACTCTTACCGCTTTTTAGAGGGAGTTTCAAAGCCATCCCATCCCATGGCATCAGTTTGAAACCCATCTTTTTAATTTTTATGTAAAACAGGTTGTTATATTTTTGATTTCACTGATTGTAACTTATAAATTAGATGCTACCTATCAGCAGGAATAATTTTACTAATTAAAAAAAAACAATTGAGATTGTTTCAATCTCATCCTATCTTAGTTCTTTCATTTTACTTTCCTGCAAACAATGTCTCATTCTAATGTTACAAATATACAAAAACTATAAGGTAAGTCTATCTCACGTAAGAATTCCATTTCTTGACAGTTCTGAAGACTGACACACGTACAAATTTCTGCAGAAAAATACTTTTAATTTTGATAAACTGCACAGTTTGAGAGCCCATTGGGAGTGTTTGTGCAAAAATCACTTGAGTAGATAAAAACACAGCTTAGTTAATGGAAACAGCTAACAATTAATGCCATAACAACCGTCAAAAAGTGGAATTCTTATATGAGATAGACTTTAGGCAAAAACTGCAGCTTTTGATTGTCTGAAACAAAATGGCACTCAACAAAGACCACATACAGATATTTCACAAGTCACTACTATCTTCATCCATCACTTGTTGGTTACGAGCCTCCTGGTAAACCACAAATATAAAATGTCAGGGGCACTACGAAGTCCACAAGCGTGTTGTACAAGACTACATCACATGTTAACTTAGTGCAGACCTCTGAAAGAGGCAACAACATGATAGCTTCATGTGAGTCAGACAACAAGACAAGTTAATAATTTTGTTCTTGCTGACATTGCAACAAACACCAATACTCAATTGTCTTCTGGCTGGACAGGTGACAAGCATGTCTCACTAGTCGAGAAGCCGACCTAACCTTCACTACGGCCTTCTATCATACACAATGTGACCTTGCCCGAAGGCAGGAACATGCAGTAGATTTTCATTTTTCCCCATTACTGATCAATTCACACAATATTATAGCCTGTTCACAATAAACTGAGCACTCGGCAGAACTTGTAATTAACTATAAATATATTATATTGGGCTAATATATATAAACTTTTGAGTGTGTTGAAATTTTTACATTGGTTTTCAGTTACATGGAAGTTTTTATATTAAAAAGTATTAAAGATAACTGCAAAATGGCCGAAAGAAAACTTTATGCAGTGCTCACTTTATCGTGAACGGCCTATACATTGCAGCTTTTCTTTTGATAAAAACAAAATTCAATTTTAACTAAAGAAATATACACACTGCTCAGATCTACAAGTAACAATGTGTATCTTCAAGATAATCGGCCATCTCCTTACATTCCACTGAGAGGCACACTTATTTTACACTAGGGTTGCCATGTACAGTGAACCCTCGATAACTCGGACTAAAAGGGGGGAGAAGCTGTCCGAGTTACGATTTGTCCGTGTTATCGAGGGATGTCCGGAGAGGTGGGGTATCAGTCATTAAGGTGCCGGTCTACCAGTGAAAAACAGTCACAGTTTAAATTCGATAATCTGACGTTATGATATGGTAGAGGAGGCTTCTGAGTGACTCCTTCCTAAGCCACTAACTTGTATATTAGCTTACGGTCGTTCCAGGCAAGGCTCAGTCGCGAGATAGCTTCGGAGGGGACGGGTTACGTTACTCTGCTCCTCAGCCTGCTCCTCAACCTCGCGAGTGCTTGACAACCCTCCCCTCTCCCCCTCGGGCAATCACACGCGTTGCCCTTGCAGTGTTGCCAGATACCGCGCGGGGAGCTCGCCCGGCTGATAGCAGAGCTGCTGGTATTCACGTGCAGCCTGCCCCTACTACGCAAGTAGTATTTTCCCTCACCACTGCCGCGCACGTTTCGTGTTTGTGGATTTTAAAAACGTATATACTGTTTTAGGAACTGCAACTTATTGACAGCATAACTAAATATCGTATTTCTCTATACTACTAGAATTATGTAAGAATGAGTTTCGCTAATCCAAGCTTACATTTAGTTTAATTTGCTTATCAAAGCAACATGTCTTAAGTTAACTAGCCGGCCGGCTGCGGCGTTGCCCGCGTGAAATTACGTAATGTAAACAGTAACTCTGGATAAAATATGTGATGAAGGCATTTAACAGCTAGCGTAGTCAATACCAGTGAACTATAAATTGTCTTAACTCAGTGTAAAGAGCGCGCGCAATATGCTCGTATGATGTCATAGTAATTCCCATCGCAAAGTCTCGCACTGGATACGAACTCGTAACCGCACCCCTCCCACACCACAAACTTTATATAATACCTGAGTGAATGTTAAAGGCAGGTCATGATAATTCTTTCGCATGTACAGGCTACAGTCCAAAGAGGTTTTATTTATGAGTAGGTTGGCAAAAAGAAACTACTGTTGAATTATTTCTCCGTGATCATATCACATATTTTTTTAACAGCTTTCAAGGACGA
>PNEQ01029855.1:0-14688 GCA_003012365.1 Medauroidea extradentata | reverse complement strand
GTGAGTCTGTAATATAGTCTCGCCACATAACAGGCAGACTGTTATTGGCCGTAGAAGACAAGGTAGTGTGATGTGAGTCTGTAATATAGTCTCGTTACATAAAAGGCAGACTGTTAGTGAATGTAGAAGACAAGGTTGTGTGATGTGAGGCTGTAGTCTAGTCTCGTCACATAACAGGCAGACTGTTAGTGAATGTAGATGACAAGGTGGAGTGATGTGAGGCTGCAATCTAGTCTCGTTACATATCAGGCAGACTGTTATAGACTGTAGAAGACAAGGAAGTGTGATGTAAGGCTGTAATATAGTCTCGCCACATAACAGGCAGACTGTTATTGGCCGTAGAAGACAAGGTAGTGTGATGTGAGGCTGCAATCTAGTCTCGTCACATAACATGCAAACTGTTAGTGAATGTAGAAGACAAGGTTGTGTGATGTGAGGCTGTAGTCTAGTCTCGTCACATAACAGGCAGACTGTTAGTGAATGTAGAAGACAAGGTAGTGTGATGTGAGGCTGCAATCTAGTCTCGTTACATATCAGGCAGACTGTTATAGACTGTAGAAGACAAGGAAGTGTGATGTAAGGCTGTAATATAGTCTCGTCACATAACAGTACGACTGTTATTGACTGTAGATGACAAGGTACTGTGATGTGAGTCTGTAATATAGTCTCGCCACATAACAGGCAGACTGTTAGTGAATGTAGATGACAAGGTGGAGTGATGTGAGGCCTTAATATAGTCTCGTCACATGGCAGACTATCGTTGTAATGGAGACGGTTACGTGAACGCTCGATACTGCCATCCTGTCATCGATCCTCACCCTCACCTCACCCTCTCCTCTCCCAAGTCCTCTTCTGCTGACAGGTCAGCTACATCTCCGAGCTGCATACCCACACAACTCTTCTCAAGATGAACATCACACTAGCATTCCTACTACAAGCTGGGTATGTGGAACATCAGTCTAATTGCTGCGAGGTCACACAACGTGTATGATACAAGGTATATCCCAGATAGCATGTAAGCTTGCGCCAAGACTTTTGTTACAGTTGTATCCTGCCTTGTACGAGGCAAGCTTGCTGCATGCTTGTAGTGTGGAGACTAGTTAACTTGACTCAAGCTTATGGCTTGTCATGACAAGCTTGCTGCAATCTTGCAGACTTGTCATCGCAAACTTGATTCAAGCTAGAATCAAGCTTATTTTGCTATCAGTGATATTTATCACACTCTAATGTAAATGAAATGGCATAGAGATGGGAGTCAATAATTATTGAAATGTGCAGTCAACAACGTGTTAATTTTTTTATTTTTAATTACAGGAAACATAAATAACATAGATATTTAGGAAATGCAGTACTGAACTATTATTTTATAGTGTCATTGTTTGTTTGAAAGCAGAATGTGTCTATTGTTGGTAAATTAAATTGTATTAGTGCAGAGGTATCGACTCTACAGCTGCAATATGTTATTGTGTAGAATTTCTAGGCCCGTAAATGTAGAAGTTGCAACTTGGACAATCTTTTACTTTTCAGCAGAGTTTCCACACCATTACATATATGAGGCAAGGTATCACACACAAGAGGCAGGATATCACATACAAGAGGCAGGATATCACATACAAGAGGTAGGATATCACATACAATAGGCAGGGTATCAACTACAAGAGGCAGGGTATCACATACAAGAGGCAGGGTATCACATACAAGAGGCAGGATATCACATACAATAGGCAGGGTATCACATACAATAGGCAGGATATCACATACAATAGGCAGGGTATCACATACAAGAGGCAGGATATCACATAAAATAGGCAGGGTATCACATACAATAGGCAGGTTATCACATACAATAGGCAGGGTATCAAATACAAGAGGCAGTATATCATATACAAGAGCCATGATATCACATACAATAGGCAGGGTATCACATACAAGGGGCAGGATACCACATACAAGAGGTAGGATATCACATACAATAGGCAGGGTATCACATACAAGAGGCAGGGTATCACATACAAGAGGCAGTATATCACATACAATAGGCAGGGTATCACATACAAGAGGCAGGATATCACATACAAAAGGCAGGATATCACATACAAGTGGCAGGATATCACTAGGCAGGGTATCACATACAAGAGGCAGGGTACCACATACAAAAGGCAGGATATCACATACAAGTGGCAGGATATCACATACAAGAGGTAGGATATCACATACAATAGGCAGGGTACCACATACAAGAGGCAGGGTATCACATACAAGAGGCAGGATATCACATACAAGAGGCAGGGTATCACATACAATAGGCAGGTTATCACGTACAATATGCAGGGTATCAAATACAAGAGGCAGTATATCATATACAAGAGTCAGGATATCACATACAATAGGCAGGGTATCACATACCAGAGGCAGGGTATCACGTACTAAAGGCATGGTATCACATACAAGACGCAGGTTATCACATACAAGAGGCAGGATATCACATACAAGAGGCAGGGTATCACATACAAGAGGCAGGATATCACATACAAGACGCAGGTCATCACATACAAGAGGGAGAATATCACATAAAATAGGCAGGATATCACATACAATACGCAGGTTATCACATACAATAGGCAGGGTATCAAATACAAGAGGCAGTATATCATATACAAGAGCCATGATATCACATACAATAGGCAGGGTATCACATACAAGGGGCAGGATACCACATACAAGAGGTAGGATATCACATACAATAGGCAGGGTATCACATACAAGAGGCAGGGTATCACATACAAGACGCAGGATATCACATACAAGACGCAGGTTACCACATACAAGAGGGAGAATATCACATAAAATAGGCAGGATATCACATACAAGACGCAGGTTATCACATACAAGAGGCAGGATATCACATACAATAGGCAGGATATCACATACAATAGGCAGGATATCACATACAAGACGCAGGTTATCACATACAAGAGGCAGGATATCACATACAAGGTGCAGGTTACCACATACAAGAGGGAGAATATCACATAAAATAGGCAGGATATCACATACAAGACGCAGGATATCACATACAAGACGCAGGTTACCACATACAAGAGGGAGAATATCACATAAAATAGGCAGGATATCACATACAAGACGCAGGTTATCACATACAAGAGGCAGGATATCACATACAATAGGCAGGATATCACATACAAGACGCAGGTTATCACATACAAGAGGCAGCGTATCACATACAAGTGGCAGGGTATCACAAACAAGAGGCAGGATATCACATACAATAGGCAGAGTATCACATACAAGAGGCAGGATATCACATACAAGTGGCAGGGTATCACATCGATGGCTTAAAGCACAAATATTTTGTGTTCATTTTCAGAAATGGCGAAAGATTATATCATATTGTATTCACAACAAACAGTTTCACTTTATACTACATGTATTATTTTTTCCTATGGTTTCATCTACAACATATATTATGTACAAATTACCTTACCTTGCAAGTTGAAACTTTAACTAATAAATATAAACTCCAGTATTGCTCGGACACGCAATGTGTGTGCTTTAAGCCATGGACATAGAAGAGTATATAGAGGAGTGTTATATAGTGCACACCTGGTAGGCGGGAAGCGAGGTGTACAGTAGCACCAGTTATGTCCGCCAGGAAGAGACACATTACACTTATCTGACGAGCGAGTAGTATAACGAGGTGGACAGGTGAGCCACGTCCTGACAACTAGAACCTGTCCTGCTACCTCTAGCGTTATATTCCCGTCACAACTATATACTCTACACTTCACTTCACTATGCTACACCGGTGACAACTACCATATCAACTACTATATTCGCCCCACACACCTTTGATGACGATATGTACTTTCAAGGTGATACTACGCAGTCTTTTTCTGGCGCATAATTAGCCCAAAATGCAATATACTCCCACACATAGTTAGTCTTGGAATATTATAACCTGCAACTGTCACACCACATCCCTTTGTCACGTGATACAACTGTCACTCCTCGCGTGTGTTTACATGCGCCAAACGTATCTCACCTAGCAACACAACTGCCCACGTTGTTATGTACAGTTCTTTGTGACTATGTGAACACACCAAGTCTCTGGCATGTCTTAGTATTGCAGCCGTGGGAGCAGTGTAGGTCAATGTGGTTTGTTTCTAGGATATCTCCTGTATTCTTTCCTGCGCTGCTCCACGCTCTACCTCGCCAGCTATCAAGACCTGCCTCACACTCTGCTAGTGTTCCGGCAACTAACTGAAGCAATGCCGGGATGTTTGTGGTTGCGTGTAATGTTTGCAATATATCAGTAGGCCAGCATTCAAGGTTGCAGTTGTAGGGGAGAGCTTGGACTAGTCAGCGGTAGGACGATGAATACTAGAGATAGCGGGGTCAGATACTGCCTGCATGGAGGGTGGTATAACTTCAGGGGGAGACAGCGCTGTTATCTGCAGCATGCAAATATCTAGCAGGCAGTGAGGGTTGTATAAATACAGGCGCCTTGCCTCCTTGGTAGATGCGCCGCACGCTATACTCTTCACTACAGGATAGTCTGCACAGTTGTATGTACGCTGTCTATCTACTGTGCAGTGTCTCTATCACGTGACACTCGGCTGTACAGTAGCATACCTAGGGAAACACAAATACGATAGACGTGTTGGTGTAATGTGTTTGTTTACACGAGAATGCCGCTAGAGTGTGTGTGCAGTATACTAACTGTCCAGCAATACCACGCCAGCTGTTACTAAGACACACATATGACAAGATATCGGTGTGGAAAGCACAGTTCTCTCCAGTAACAAGCAAAATGGCGTCTCCTTGTTTACGTGGCTACTTAAAACCAGCAATGTTATCAACTGTACACGTACATCAGAGTGACAACTTCGTGTGCTAATACGACACGTGTGTTGAACTGCGTAGATACCACCACCTCTGTACCTAGTTCAAACTGAAGGCACGTATGTCTGGGTTATGACAGTTGTACAGTTTGCAGGAATCAGTACGGTGATTGTAGTGTCGAGATATTGACTTCTTGTGAAGAATCTGGTTCTACTAGAGCTCGCCTTGTAACAAGACCACACTTCGCTCTGCTGTTGTTGCCAGAAACAAGAGAGCATCCGGGCAGTAGAGTGTCTTGGACGGCCGCCCATGTGCCTCTTGTGGTCAGAACTTGTTCTCTCCAGCCACAATTAATATTTCAGGTTATAAGCGAGCTGCTGTCCCCACACCTTGCTTCAGTAATTGAATAAAATTACTATAAACTGAGAGGAAGCTTGCCTGAGCGCCAGTAGGCTTATGACAGGTGCGAGGCGAGTCAGTAATTAAGACGACGAGGGCAGACCAGAGCATACTACACAGCTACTCTGCACTCACGTGAGTCAAGTTACACTAGTATATCAGCAAGTACCAGTGAGTCTTTGCCTTGCTGTGTACTACTTGAGTCCCCAGCAGTAAGACCTCACAGTCCTGTCAACACTCCACTAACTGACTTGTCTACTACCACAGTGGCCATGGAGAGAAATCTACCAGCACGTGACTTGTAAACTAGGCCAATCACTATGGCGATATGGATATTATGCATACATTGGGCTGCGTACACAGACCAGACTGTTCTAACTCGTCATCACTTATCTAGGACTCGTGTATGTAGGCCTAATGTCCTGGTTACATTCCGTACGGCCTTGTTGATTTCGGTTCTTAGCGTATACAGACATAAGTCCTGAATAACTGACAAACAAAACCCACAGGTTCTTAGTTGTGAAACCTGACAGGATAACTTTGCTAGTAATTTATACAATGACTGTTGATGTTGGCAGCAGTTAGGCTCGTAGCGAGAAGACAGGTACTAGCACAAGTTATCGATGTTCGCTTGTTTATCAGCTGTACGCAATAGAAAGTTAAGTCATAAGGGCGAGACTGGTACACTCATCAAGCGCGGAGATGTAAATAGGGAAGCAGTGTTTCATAGCAGTGTAATCTATGGGCCTTACAGTGAGGGCAGGGCAAGTAAAAGGAGTCTTGTAAGGTCATTGTTATGTTCTTCTTATAGATTGACTCATACATCAGTGCTGATGGATTGCCGGTATATTTAGCAACATAGGTTTTGCAACCCTTAACTGTCCAAAATAAGGTATTATTTAGTGTTTCACAACACACAGTCTGTACACCTGTGTCCATTACACAAACCATATGAAAAGTACGTGCTATGCAAAATTACGGTGAAACCCCATTCGTACAATTAAAAACAAAGAAGTGAATAATTTTGTTAGGTTCTTCTTTGCGTGTTGGAAATTGTGCCATACATGGCAAATAAAAATTAATGCCTTAGCTTTTCACTCTACCATTAATATTTTTAATACTAAATGATACTTGTTCGTATCTACACAATCAGAACTTTTTTGAACAAAGAACACATTAATTTTCTTTCTCGAATACGGTGTCATGTGTAGCAAAACACAAGATTGCTTTCTGGTAAACTTGTACAGTAGATTACATTTTGTAGAATAAAACAGAACATTTGGATATTTGCATTTTAAAGGTTTCAATGGGGTTTCTAACTATCCCGTTTCATGTGATGGGTTTCTATCGAAACCCACTCTTGTATTTTTGCACATCGTCATTAACGAATGCTCCTAAGTCCTGTGTTCTGCACCTAAGATACACTGCATACAGCAAAGGCAATAATGCGTTCATGTGTATTTTGTTGTGCTCCTTGAATTCTCGATGGTGCACATTCAACGTCACTTACAAGTTTCTAACTCACGATGACATATAATAATTAATCATTTGTTTCTGGAGCTCTATCGCTGTAGCTTCATTTGCGATTTGCAAGAAAACGACGAGTCCAAGATTGCTGCAACAAGAAGACTTTTTTTATCAGACAGGCAACATTATCATTAAACCGTCTTCAGATGTTCGAAAATCCTCACGTTAAAAATTTTTTTGTGAAATTAGAGGGTAGCTACCCGTGCTATTTTCATAAGGGTGGAATGTAGCAACTAGCAGTTGCTGTTGGCTTGCGGTTCCCAATATCATCAAGCAATGCTGAAAGTATTGTATTTTTATGTCAGTTTCTGATATTTTGGGAAAATAATGTTTTAAAATACGATGTTCAGAGGCCCATTAATCCCTTAACATTGTGTTTAGGTGTAAAGTGCAAGATATGTTCGAGTCATAGTTTTTCGTGAGAAACACGCCTGTGGAGTTTGTCCCCGTATTTAAGTAATCCTATGTGTGTGTGTGTGTATATATATATATATATATATATATATATATATATATATATATATATGCATGCGTGTGTATAGGTAAATAATTAAGCAGTTGGACATAAAACAAAAGACATGTGACACGCTCAGCAAGGTGATACCTTAACATCTCGTCGGAAGAGACGACGGTCGAACTGACTGCCAAAACGATGACGGAATCGACCATGGCCTGTAGAAAAGAAGGACCCCAACACTCGCCTGGTGTTATTTGTGGGTAAGCAATGAGAAACAAGGCAATGACATGGACGGTGTGTGATTGTGACGTGGATCCTGTGTAAAGCGAGAGAAGTGTTTACTTGGCTCGGTGAGCAGGCACTTCCTTGTCTTGTACAGGACATAGAAGAGAGAGATGTATAGAAGTGTAGCTGCAAGTCAGAGATAGAGAGGCTAGCTTGTTGCTCACACTTGATGTCTTATATACGTCATCGAGCAGGAAGACTGGAGTATATAGTTGACAGCGACCATCACTCAGCCGTCAGGGCGTGTCTTCCATCAGCTCTCTCCTACCTTGCAAGCCGCTCTTGCACGTCCACTTCTACAAATAGCCAACATTTCTGGCGACAACATACTTACACTCTAGCTTTATTGAGACTAGAACCCAGCATTTTCGCGACAAGTCTTCCTCACCAACTTGTCTCACATGCAGCTGTGCTTTATGGTTATTAGCAGAGTATCTGTGTAGAGGCGTGACTTACATGACTGCTCCTATCTGAACAAGGTTTGTGCGGCACACAAGACGTTCACAGTCACAAAACTTGAAACACAGCTGCAGCTCTGGACGTAAGACATTGCAGAAATATTCCCGCAAAAACTCAGTGTTCGTAACGAAGACATATCTATGGAGAGTCGAATGGGCCGCGTGTTAACATTGTCATCTTTATACTCAGTTCTTTGTATTCGTACATTGTATATTGTTCCAGTGAGTAGCAGCTGTTGTATACTGTATGCAGAACTATGGATTCTAACGTAAAGGATATTGACCTTGCGAACTATTGTCTTCTCTGTTTACCAAGCATGGTATGTTTGCAGACTAATAACAAACATGCGCTAGTGGCATACTGAAATTATCATCGCCTCAGCCGACAAGTAACGCGCTGGCAAGAACAATGAACGCACTCTGCACTGATTACAGCGAACAAACCATTGCTCCTCCAGTAAATAGCTGTCACTTGTAATAACTAACACTTCGTCACATTTCCTACACGTTATAAGTACGTACTACGTCAACCTATTACTTTGGGTAAAAACACGCAGTGCAGCTGTATGTGATTGGATGCTTGCTAGAGACGGGAACAATGACATGTAGGCTATCCTGCAAGAACATGTGTGTATTCAAGCAGACATTATCTGCTCACTGGCTGCTCTATGACGCAGTGATATGTAGTAGCTTGTGTACTATTGGCTAAGCCACTCACAGCAAGTGTCTAACAAGTCACGGGCCAATAGCGAGCTTACAGTTGTTGGAACTATAGCTCGGGGCAGAAACAAAACTCGAATGTTTCAGTTCCCTGATGATTGGCTGTCGTTTATGAGCCTGACCTCAATGCAGCACCTGAGTAACAAGTCTCTGATTGGCTCAGCTGAGAGGCTAGCGTCTTATAACAAAACACGTGAGTAACTGCTAAGTTAAAAGCTGCAGGCGTGCACATAAGACAATCAAATATAGCGTCAACCTACATATTTACATGACAACTGCTGCTCATAGTCGCACACCTTCAATATATAACTGTATTTATAATCAGAAACAATGAGTAGATATGGTGGATTATCGCGGGAAAACTTGACTGTTTGTTTGGTTTCATTGCACATTCAACGTATGAATAGATTACTGGCTTTCGCTTTTTCGTAGAACTGTTGCCCTATTTGACTCAACTAGTAACAATCCCGCTATTGTAAGATATTATGCGTCTTATTGGTCTGCAGCTACATTGTGTCAGACATATATCCCCAAATCATACGTGTCACAAGAAACTATAGTGTTTTCAAGGTTATGTTGGCACAAAACATTTTCGCGATATACCATCATCTCTAGTTATTATGGATGAAATATGGTTATACTGTAAAGCTCAGTATGAGTGCGTGTTCTCCAGCAGTTATATAACCTATGACTTACTCGTGACTATACTAGTTAAACTGACTTTGACTGCGTTCCCATGTGAGTGTTCTAGATTACGTAACGCAACCACGCAAATATAGATTTAACGTGTCTGGGAAGAAATGTTTTTATTATTTTCTGTACCGTTAAGGATGCATTAGCGACCTGAAGTTAATTGCATATGAATACTCACATATCTGACACTACCATACAACTAAATATGTGTACTCATATCCAGGCCATCATGTACAAACTTCATTGAGATCTAGCACATAGTTACTTTCCCAGCCATAAAGCCCCTTTACGTATCTTCGTACATTGTTTCCTGTTATCTTCAAACATGTACTAGCGTCCATCAGCTCACACTTGTCAAGTAACACTGTTAAGAATCGTTAACAAGTTATTTCAAGGCATATGGATTGCATCAAGCTTATAAAACAAAACACTGTGGTCAAGAAAGCACTTATAATAAATACAACACTGAACAGCTCGCATATTCTGGCGATAGTGCTGCTCCCTCGTGGTACTACATCTAAACATCTTCGTTTTAAAACCCACTGTTAGTTTTCTATGTTGTACAAATGAATGATATAAAATACGGAATTTTTTAACATTGTAGATTTTTGAAACGGACTGATAAGTATAACATAATTTGTGCTCTGATAGTACTTGCAAGATGAAAAACGCAGGGCGTATGCAATAGGCGGTAATTAACGCTGAAATAGTTCACACAAGTCACAATTGTATTGCACTGCAAATTACATGAACGGTTTGTCAGTTTCCTCAACAAAAGCTACTCCTTACTGTTATCAATTGATGAACCCCACGTTTTATTCGTTGTAAATATTACAAGAATTGTCAAAGGATAAATTATTATATACTTATTAGTCCGTTTTAAAAACATGATAAGTTTAAAAAAATCTTATTTTATACTATTTTCTGCTTTTTAGTTTTGTGTGTGTTAAATTTTGGAGTCACATGTATTGATAATGTGGTACGTAAAAAACTAATCTTTATTTTTAAAATTTATTTTTGAACAGTTCTTTCCTTTATATTGCATTATCGTATTAGATCTAATCTTTTTTTTTAAGTTATAAGTTTCTAGGTCATTAGAAAATTAGTTTAAAATCGATTGCAAAATTTGTATCGAACAAACAGACAGACAAGGAAGTTGCACTGCCATCTGGTTCTGAGCTACGTTGATGTTTCAAGTGTCTGTTTACCATAGCTCACTGTTACAGAACAGAAAAACAGACCAGAAAGCGAGTTAAATAAAGCTATTTTTTTTAAAAACTGGAAATTTATCAAGTTCTGAGTATAAGAGGTTATTGAAAATGAATTCACTATGATAGAGATGCAGAAGTACTCGCTGGTTCAACACACATGCTTTCATATGATACAAAGGAATAATATCCTCTAGGCCATTATAAAAATATAAATAACGGTTAAATGTAAAGTTTTCAATTTACAAGAAACATTATGAAATACCGCGTGTACAACAAACCTGAGGCAACTCAGTGCCGGCAGGACAACATGGGGCTATTGTCAGGTCGAACCACAAACATGCTGCACCATCTTGTCTCACTACACTCCGCGAGCAATCTAGTGGTCTATATGTTCTGCTCGTACACTTTCAATATTATATCGCGCCACTGAGTTGTCTCTCCTATGCTCTGCAACTTCGCAGACTAGAAACTTTACTTTAATTATTTTCTTAGATCTTTACGAATTAAAAAAGTCCGTACAGAAAAATCAATAATAATAGCAAGAGAGAAGGGAAGAAGAATTGAACTCAAGAGCATGGGCCCAAGAGTTTCTCGACTTTCGGTAGAACAATTTTTTTTTTACACAGACGAGAGTTGCTAGCATAAAATTACTCCGTAAGTTTCTTGCAAGTTAGTTTCATTACGTAATGTATTTTTCGAGACAAACGTTATACACAATTTAGATAGTTTATCAATTAAACGGAAATTTCGTTAATTAATTTATAAACTACCATTATACTGTATTCTGCCTCAACAAAATCCGAGAACTAAGTTAAAGCCAGTTATAACAAAGTTACAAAGCGATTTTGCGATACCAGCTGCCGTTTCTGCTATACAATTATTATTGTTATAAAAGTAGAAACTTGAGCCCGAGCCCTTGAAACCACTACATTAGTGGCAATGCGTAGTGTCCTAGAAATATTCAATATATACCTGTTCAGCCGCGTTTCTTCTGATTCTGACTTAAAATTATGCAATTTCTCGTTCTTATAAGTCGATGTCTTAAAGCACAGTTTCATGCATAAACATAAATGTATAGTACTGGGAAACACATATACTGACCAACAGGAAACATGTCACAGCACAAGGCGGCCAATCAGAGTCAAGGTCTGTGACTCCTTCAACCAGTAAGTGACAAAGTACTGGCTACATGTACAAACAATACAGCTATGTGAAGTCACATCAGTATTGATATGTAATGAGGCAGATTGCAAGCTATGCAGTTAGTTGTGCTAGATATAGTTAAGAGTTGGCAATGTCGGAAGATGAAAGTAGAGACGGGACCTGCGATTACAGAGATGCTGCCCTGGCCAGTAAGCTGCCAGCAGTTATACATGTCAAAGTCGCACTTGTCTGTGACGTCACACATACATACTTACACACAGCTATACGAAGAGCCACATAATATGAAAGTACAGAAGAGTAGCGACACTTACCTGCAGGAACATATCGCCGTCCAGCAGCGTGTGGTCATATGTAGTGAGGTCCCTGTTCCTGTACTGAGAGTCATGATGCAGGCCATCTTCCTTGTCTTTGTGCATGACCACTGAAACAACACACCATCGTCTGTTACCCTCTCCTCTGCTTGTACATCACAACTACACACACATAGCTTATACGGCACTACATATCTACCTACTCCTTAGTAGCAATCAGTAACTATACATCACCATTTTGCATACTTTTTATAATTACATGAGACTGCTGGCTATAAAAAAAACATTCGAAATAAAGTTTTTCGTTGCAGGTATTGTACTGAACTAACCTGAAATATAAAAATACGATGGTCTATAGGTCCAGTTATTATTTTTTGATGAATTTAATCGACTTTAATTTAAGATACGTTGAGTAGTAAGCTGTGTTCATTGTTAATACAGGTAACAGAGTCAGAAGACATTAGGCGCTGCATATTTCTGTGTACAGGTACGTACATAAGTGGCATTCCCAGTGCAACATAAGGACAATAGTACGAGATCCTTACTGAGTCTATTACATATGTGCTATACCTAACTGGTGTGTGTCTACAGCAGCTGCACAGTATATGTACACATAGCTATAAACACCTCATGTCATGTAAGACGAGAGAAGAGTGCCACTACACATGTCAACTGTTGTTTTCTGTGCATGTCATTTACTCTCGTGTTTCACCGAGAACAGCGTGAGCAGTCAGGGTCTACACGCTCTTGTTTTGTGCAAGATCTTTTACTGGCTACAAGTCTTTGAGGACATGCCAGAAGATAAACTACAATATAACCACTTTAACTTCAATGCCTTGTAAGCCTAACTTGTCCTCAGATTATATGTCAACATGTTCCTGACTCTTGAATGAACCACTGAACCGACATATGCTGAATGGAGCTCACAACCTGACAGTCGATACAAGTACCTACATGATAAATGTTGGAAGATGGCTTGTAAATTGATGTTAAATCACAATGTTTGCAGTAATTAAGAACGTGGTATCTGAGTTGTGATTGGGGGGGGGGGGATTACATGGAAGGGATGGACAATGAATACAACTCAGTTAGGAAGTGTTTAGAAGGGAGCAAAGTTGCTGAGTCAGCGTTAGTCGTCACTTCCGCCGTATAAACGATCACTTTGCTTGAATGAAGACAGCGCCCTCCTGATAGCCGACACCTCGACAACTTTATATGATCACCTCTGAGGTCCACCCCTCCCCTCCTCTACACTGCTCTGCTCTACTCTACTATACTATACTATACTCCAGCCAGGTGTTACATATAAGTGTATATCTACCTGTGATAGCCACACTTCTTAACACACTACAGTGGCTGCACACTCCAGAAGAACACATGTCATCCCGGACTGAGCATTAAGTCATACCAACACATTACTGTATATTGCAAATGTTACCTTATTTCCCTTGTGAGGGGTAGTTTGAGCATGTTGGACATACGCTAGAGTATGTTTTGTCAGCTGCTTGATGGAACCTTGGTCAGTCATCTTAGTTAACATGTTGCACTGCATGACCTGTGCTGAACAAAATACGGTTCACTGTACAATGACGTCAAGTTGAAACACCCTGTGCGCTTCATTCATTAGTCAACCTGACTTATGCGGCGTATAGTACAACTTTCATGTAACGACCACAGGGAATAAAACACGATGGCAGGACATCGCTGCAATAACAAAACATGCAGTGGCTTCGGGCACAAACTTATTGAAAATATGATTGTATAAATCAGTGTAGAAATATGAGGTTAACCAATGTATTACGTACTATAGTTTCTCACAGTAAAGAACGAGCGTCAGTACACTGGTATTATTTACTATTCGCTAACTGTTTACTCACATCTAATACTTGTATCACGCCACGTAGTGTCGGCAGTAT
This sequence comes from Medauroidea extradentata, assembly GCA_003012365.1. Lineage (NCBI taxonomy): Eukaryota > Metazoa > Arthropoda > Insecta > Phasmatodea > Phasmatidae > Medauroidea > Medauroidea extradentata. The sequence continues at coordinate 684 of PNEQ01029855.1, read as the reverse complement.
TCGTTCAGTAAAGACAAAAGTAATACAGGTTTCTTGTAAAGCCTCACTACATTTCCCAAAAATCATAACTTATAGCATTGCGGTTAGTTTCAAAATATTTTACAGTTTTCAAAGTTGTGTTTGTCATTTGTTGCAGAATCGTATTGTATGACAACGGCGACAATCCAAGAGAAGGCCAATGTGTCATTATGCAGCATGAATGTACACCCCCACAATACAGTGTAAATGTTCCTGACAAGCTCAATGACACACTACAAGAGAAGGCCAATGTGTCATCATGCAGCATGAATGTGCACCCCCACATTACAGTGTGAACGTTCCTGACAAGCTCAATGACACACTTCAAGAGAAGACCAATGTGTCATCATGCAGCATGAATGTACACCCCCACAATACAGTGTGAACGTTCCTGACAAGATCAATGACACACTACAAGAGAAGGCCAATGTGTCATCATGCAGCATGAATGTACACCCCCACAATACAGTGTGAATGTTCCTGACAACCTCAATGACACACTACAAGAGAAGGCCAATGTGTCATCATGCAGCATGAATGTGCACCCCCACATTACAGTGTGAACGTTCCTGACAAGCTCAATGACACACTTCAAGAGAAGGCCAATGTGTCATCATGCAGCATGAATGTACACCCCCACAATACAGTGTGAACGTTCCTGACAAG
>PNEQ01029854.1:0-14687 GCA_003012365.1 Medauroidea extradentata | reverse complement strand
CAGTCTCGTCTTTGCAATGAGATAACACATGACTTTGTATCTTTTATGGATATCAAGATATTAAACAATACAAAAACCCTTGAAAATGTAAATTTTGGTACACGGTACCGGCCATTTTGTTCTGTAAAATCAAAATGAGGGCAGATAAAAATCAATAACTTTGGGTTTGAACTGTTGAAATATGTACATTATGTGTGACCAAATTTCAAATTTTTTCAAAATGGGTCAGCAACCACCCTGGGGTGACTTTCCATGGAATGACCCTGTAGTGGAAAATGTTCTTTGAATTTTTGTTGGTGAAATATGTTGAATGTACTTAGGCCACGTGCGGCTGCCAGAGACAACAAAATAAAAGTAGAACAGCAAGCATTGTGTCAATTCTCGTCCGTGTACGCTCGCGCGCAGTCACCTAAACTACGTTATAATAAAACCAATCATAGCATCATATTGTACCTTTCTTGTACTTCAGTGTGTTGTCTACATACGCGAAAACATGTCTGTGTCGACGTATCATTCACAAGTGTACCGTCTTGTAACTGAATAACTTAACTATGCATTGACTACCCGCGTTTCTTACACATGTCAGTTCTTAGCACAAACACATAGGCGGGACAGTGATGAAGAATTGTGTGCAGTGGTAAAGACAGTTGCTTACAAAATCAAGAAATTGTGTCAAATTAGCTGGCGCAATGAGAAGATATTTCTGATAAACTGTAAACAATGGCTCGATTCAGAGCACACTTTCCTGCGGTTTTGCTGGTAATCCTGCAGTCTTATGGAGACAGCAAAATTGTACGTAGAAACTGCGAATGATATCCGATGCCACCACCTGTACACAAAGCTTTGATCCACGGATCAAATGTCATCCAGGTAGCTTTGCTACCTATTGCAATGCTTAGCGAAGAAGCTAAGGAATCCACTTACGAATTTTCGACGTTACCGTGAAAGAAGATGCAGGAAGGTGAATAGGCTTGCTACAAACGAGGACCTACTGCATATTTTGTTGATTTCATCGGATCTAGTTATTTCTTCGAACAAGCCATTGTCACCAAAGAGCTCGTTATAATTTTAAAAAAGTGCTTGCTTTGCTACAATGTGAAACAGGTGAAACTTCAAGAACTGAAGGTTTGGAAAGCGACAATGAACAGGAACATAGTAGGTAATGTAAAATATGTTTTTATAACTTTTTGCTGTTATGTAGGCCTATGTTATTACAATTTAAACTTGAAGGTGTGCATTATATTAGGCCTTTTCTTGTATGTTTATTACGTGCATCACGTTATATTAGCAATAGTAAATTAACAATATGTACATTTTTTACTTATATTGATTGTGTACATCATAGAATCTATATTATATACATATGTTCAGCTAACGTTATAGTGCATGACGCATGAGATTACATAATACATTACTTCTACACAATATGTATCTTAACTCTTCTTATTTATATTATTTGACATTCCCCACATGCTACATCATGAACCCATATTTTATCATGTTCCTATGCCTATTTTATTGTTATCATTTATAAAATAACAGTACAGGTTGCATTTAAAGCGATATTTATCTATGAACATAATCCGCAAAGGTGAAGACGCTTCCAATAAATAGGCTACAAATATTGTTTGCCAGACATTTTGCGACGTACTGATGTTAAATGTTGACATTTTTCCTATTAGCATTAGCAAATAGTGTAATGTGCGCAATACACGTGCATATACCACTTATTCTTACTATGGCTGCGATTTCTGCCTATCTGTGCGGCGGCAGAGAGCGGCGTGGGAGCAGCACAGCAAGTGGCGGCAGTACAGCGACTCGAGTACGCACAGACGGAAAAGTTGGAAAAGCGTGTGAACTGTACATTTGCGTGTGTGCGACGGACGAACATGTTGGATTTGCAGGAAAGACAACTGCTGGGAGAATTCTAGAATGTGACATTTCTATTTTTGGGTGACTGATATATCCGAAGTACTCCTATTTTATTATAAAGACAGACTGCTGTACGTCGTGCAGGAATTCCCGACGTTAATAATATTAAACGGAAATTATAAACGTTAAATTATAGGATTGTGAACCGTTGGCAAATTAGGTTAATATGCGATTGCAAAGCTTTCGATGAGATCTGCAGTAAATATGTCAACATAATTTGCTTTATTTAGTAAGTCCTCTACCCGATAGAACCTGGCTGAGCCTGGAACAGTACTTTTAACAATATGAAGCTGGATGTAGATTTTGTCAGATATTCACACACATCTGCGCAAGGCTAAACCTCGTTTAGGGGCCGCACAAATTCTTACTACCGTAATTAATGTCCATGTTCTCAATTGCGTTCACAAACGCTCCTTACTTATATACGTCAATTCACAAAGTTATGTTCTTCTTTAGTACATAATTTATTTTCCAACTCCATTACTTACAAATTAACAGCAGATGCAAAAATCAAAACAATTATTTTTCCATTGAACTGCCACGTGATAGACCTACCGAGTCTTATTTTTCATTGTGTGGAAGTGAAAACCAATAAAGTAACATGTAATGAAAATAGCAACTTTCCAACCATCAAATACAAGTTCGCTAAACGTATCAGCGATATTTCGAGTAGACGAGCACGTCTTGGTCATTCCCTATGAGGTGGACTTAAGGGTGCGGTTTACCGCAATTTTCATCACCATTTTTTTTTTATTTTTTATTTGTAACAGATATATATTTTTTCTTATTTTAGACACAAAATGTGACTAAATTTGGCTCTTGTGAAATTTTTTTTCTCTCATAGTTTTCGCTTAATGGCTTGTTAAGGTTATATTTTTGCATGTTTTCGTTTTAACAACTACACTAAAACCAACTGATATACCAAACTCAAAAAAATCACAGTGGATAAAGACATTGCAGGCTACAATGACATGCTCATGAAATTTAAGAATAAAAATGATTTGAATTTTAAAAAATTTCTGAAACTGAAAATAAAATTTTAAAACTTCAATATTTTTTTTAAATACAAATAATGTTTATTCTTTAATTTTATGAGCATGTCATTGTAGCCTGCAATGTCTTTATCCACTGTGATTTTTTTTTTTAGTTTGGTATATCAGTTGGTTTTAGTGTAGTTGCTAAAACGAAAACATGCAAAAATATAACCTTAACAAGCCATTAAGCGAAAACTATTATAGATATAAAAAAATCATAAGAGCCAAATTTAGTCACATTTTGTGTCTAAAACAAGAAAAAAAATATCTGGTACAAATACAAAATAAAATAATGATGATGAAAATTGCGGTAGACCGTAAGTTGCAGTCCCACAGGCCATCATAAAAAGTAAATACATACACCAAAAAATTAATATCTACACCATTGCTACACAAGCACAACTTATCAATCCTCTCCGCAAACGGGACAGCAGAGTTCAAACAAAGTTGTCTATGAAGACTCAGTATCCCAATCTGACCAATAATGCTGGAGTAACAAGCCAGTAAGAACATCTCTGCAGTTATATTCACTACATAAATCACACTTGACCCTTGTGACAGTACAGAGGTGACGAGACTTTGTACTCAACCTGTGGCCTGCTAGTTACAACTGGTTCACAGTTCTCAACGCGTGAAACAGTAGCAAGCGCTAAACACTCTAATTGAAGCCCACGGGTTTCAGGAAGCCAAACCTAACAACAAAACGCAACTCAATAGTGACCGTACATTTCCTAAGAGCGACGTATTTTATTGACCAACTTCTCATGCACACATCAAGCGTAGAAGCATAGATCTGTTCAGACAAAAGTATAACCATCATTACGGCATTCTTTAATACTGCTTCTTGGTAAACCTCCAGTCTTTCCGTTTGATGTAGTACGAGAAAAAAATATTCTCGTTTGTTGGAAGATACTACAAGTCAATAGAAAAATACGTGTCCTATTCGGTAATACAACGAGTGTTTGTGGGGAGGGAGTGGCTGATTGGCTGACACAGCAATACTGACTTCTTTATAGCCACTGAGAGATCTTCCATGCTACTTTCATAGCAAGAAGCACTCTGCCAACAGTTAAATGCAGCAGTTGTCACCAGCCACACAACAGCCCTGATAATACTTGATGAAATGCGAGGCAAAACTTCGGTGAACGTCGTCACGGTGATGCGGTTCCATTTAGAAAGCCAAGTGGCCTGAACAAATATCCCCGCCTAAAATTGTATTGGGAAAGAAAACATTCGCAGCTGTCATAAACAATGGTGTTGCAACAAATTGCAAGTATCAGTAATATCAAAAGTGCAATGCTTATAATGATGTTCACAGACAATCTCTCCATATCACAGGGCCTAGCGGAAATAAACGTATAGCGTAAGAACTGAACAGAACACTCTACGACACTCCAAATAGCCTATTACTAACTGCCCCATGTTGACGTCCAAACTATTGGTACACACTGAATCAAAATCAATAGATGACTAGTTTGACTACGATTAAACAGAGCCCGAAGGTCTTACCACGCGCGTGAGTAAACGATCACGATAAGCCCACAAACATCTACTAATAGTACTAAAGATTTACTAATAGCGCTAAATTGATAAACGCAAAAAATAAAAAGCATTGTCCACAATGTGTTCCATTGTAACAGGGTATTTCACAGTCAACATTAGTATTACACAATAAAACTGATTCAACTTCTTGTGGATTTGTTTTTCTATTTTAAAAATAATAAGTGTGTAGAGAGGAACGTTAATGAAAGCATAGGTAAACTAAAGAAGCCACAAAAACCCAATTGTGGTCATCATTTTCTTTGAAGCCAGCAGGTGACTCAAACAGCTGATATCTACAAGCCCTAGCTGTCTTCTATATTTCGGAAATTAGATGGTAAAAATGACGAAAAATAATAAACATGCTAATTTCTTTGTCTTGAAATAATATATGTATATATATTTTTATTTATTTATTTTAAGTTTTTAGAATGGCCAAATAAAAATAAATAAATAATAATACCAGCTTTATTTCATACGAGATTTAAAACCTTTCCAGTACAATTTGATACTTATGTTCTAAAAAAAGTCGCATAATAAAAATATCGAAATTCCATTATAAAATCATGAACAATATTTTGTAAATTATCAGACAAAAGATTAATACAGCGAATTTTACATTCCGTATGTATTTTTCGAAAAAATTTTATTTCAGAAACTTTTTACTAAAATCACTACATATGCATGTCCTAATCTCCGCAATTCATTTATAAAGCCGTCAAAACAAACCCCATCGAATTCCGTTAAGTGGTTAAAATTATATTATCGATTAAACATTTTTGTCATTCGTGTACGGCGCGACTTTTCCTTCCCTCTTAATGGTATTCTGCACAACAATACTCTAAGCACGTGTTGTACACACCATGTTTCTTAAAGTAATAAATCAGCAATGTTTTGTTCGAAATGTAAGGCACGTGATATATCACAACGGCTGTAAAGTTACTGCTTATACCAGACATCCTGACGTCGCCTTAAGACATACATTTGTAAGTTTTTTTAAAGAGGAAACTGTTGATTCTGACCATCGACAAACATCTTCATCAGTTCAGCTGAATCTACTGGATATAACGACAAGTAAAATAGCCACATCAAAAGACTGCATTGAGTCGTATGCTATTAGAGGATGGTTGGTTACTCTTTTTTTTTTTTGTACGTAAGCGGGCGGTTTTCAACTTTTTCTGTTTGATTTGGATCTCGGTAACGATGTGTACTGTAGTATTTTAAGGGTTTGCCCAGTGGAATTTATAATTTGCAAAAATATAAATTTAAAACTCAAATCAAGAGAGTATATCGCCCTTACGAACGGGACTAGGCTGTAAGTTGCCATGCACAACTGTCAACATTTTCAACAAGGATTTGCACCCCGAAATATTTTTTGTTAAGTTTCCTTAGAGGATGGTCACATTTACTGCAGGTATTTATACAGTACTTTGTTTCAAAAGTTATAAAGAAATGTAAGCCAGACAGTATATCTGATCCCAGCGATGTTGCGCAGTCTTAGAACACAGGACTCTTATTTGGAAAGACTAAGGTTGATTTCCAGTCACACCAACCTGGTTTCGATTTACCGAGGTAACTGCAAATAATAGAGGCGAATGATGGGATAGTTCCTTGAGGTGATCGCCTGTATAGACGTGTTTTGAGTGTTACATGCCTAGAAGTGCGGGAGCGGTAATGACGTCACATCACGTCTCATCATAGCCTCTAGGTGCAAGTCACTAAGCTAGCTTGTAGTATTATCGACGATAACTATCCTCTATGAGATATTGAAGATGAAGATATCTTGTACACGCCTATACTTCTGAAATATTCTTAAACAAGATTTTCATACCTAAGAAGGGCCATTAAAAAGACAATTTTTGGCCGCTAGAGAACACGCTTACACGAGCAGCGGTGAACCTGAAGTGTGTATACACACGAGTCTAGGTAGTTCACTTTAAACTGAGCACTTCTCAACACTTATAATAATAAAAAAACTTTTTACTGGGGTCATAGAAGTAAACATTTGAGAGTCGTGGAATATTTACACTAGTCTTTAATTACATGGGAATTTACACGTTACCGCAGCGTACACCCAAAGAAAAGCCAACGGACTTATCGAAAGAATTTACAATGAAATTAAATGTCATGGGCTATTTAACTACTTAAGTTATAAATATATATATTACATTACGTATTTTTAAAGAAATGCTATATTACTGCTTAAAATTGCTTTATTTAAATACAAAAAAAATAACTTTTAGCTACAGCCATTGACAACTTAATCCGTGTAAATTATTTGACTCCATAATCAGCTGGGCTCTAATAATTTGCAATAAGGGAATAAAGCTGTCGCTAGCAACGTTTTGAAAACCGACATATAGTACAAACATAAAATCATTAACTTTTCACACCTAAAGGGCGTCATATAGGGGTTCAAAGGAGGAGGGGGGAAAATGCCACCCCCTGGATTTAGAATTTTAAGTGTATAAAATTTTTTGTATTTTGTTATTTAAAAATGCTAAGTTAAGCACATAAAACTGAAGTTTTATTATTAAAGTTTCTAATTTATACATACTTAATAAAAAAGATGCAACAAGGTCACTAACACCAAAAAAAATCTTGCCCCCTCCCCCCAAGAAAAACCTGAAATGACACCCCTGACCTAACTGACATTAAATATATACCCGCTTACATTCATTTCCCCGTCCGTGTCTACAACATCGCCGTCCACAGGAGTATAAAGACTAGCCGACGCGACGCCACTGGTTCGTAGATAATCAAATAGTCAAGTTAATTTTCAGTTAAAATTAAGTGGCAGTGCGATGAAAGCTTGCACAGCAGCAAAATGAACGTGCAGCGACATCAACTAAATTCGTTATTACACAAACACTTCGTGATCTATTAATGTCAATGTTGTTTCTTCAGTCCACTTTGCCAAGTACTCTTCCAAGTTATAGAAGAATCTAGAAGACATGTTGACGCGACATGTAAATTGCTACACGTGCACCGTCTACACACGTTCAAGTGGATAAGTTTATAAGTACTAGTACAAGTTACTCCCACTCACAAACTGTCCGACGAATCCGTCATGTGGGAGGGGCGTTCACTTAAAACGACAAAAATCTACGGGAGTCTATTCTATTTGACTGACGACCAAGGCACTTGCCACTTGTACGCGAGACTTTGTTAAAATTACTGTCGACGATGTTACAATTAATCGCTCAAACACTGATCTCGTCGAGACCGTCCCTACAAATAATTACCCCAACTCTCGTTCCCAAACCTACCGTATTTAGCGTCCTTGAGTTTTTTTCCAATGCCAACATTTGTACATTTTACTGATATTTTGATTTTATGGCATGATATCAAGCGCCAGTTCATTTGAAGTATAATTTTTTAATTGAAAGTACTGCATACATTGTAACAAATATCGAACCTACATCTCACAATTTAATTTTAAAACTTTGATAGAACAGATTTTTTAGCGTGTATTTTTGACCGCATGCCTGTCCGCCACTTGTTTTGCCTGTAGTTAGTTTCCAATAACCTCGCATACAAAAATTTTAACTAACGACGAACCATTGCAACAAATTTCTAGTACTGTAAATCGGGGTTACTTTGACCATATTCGGGGTTAGTTTGACCATTCAATATATAAGTTTTTGGGTTTTCTGGTAAATAAACTGATAATCTGAGCCGAGTATTTTAAATAATTCCTTTCATCCTTATAACCAATGTTTGAAACTTTCGTCTCTAAACAATATAAAAACCAAAACTTTGAGTTGTCAAAGTTACCCCGCAAGGTCAAAATAACTCCGGTTTACGGTAGCTACTGGTTTGGTGAAATCGATAATTTCGAACTGCAGCAAAAATACATTTTCCGTCCCTGTAATTTTGACATTATTACAGTAAACGACAAATTAAATATTCTTTTAACAGCATAAACATTGTATTAACATTTTTATATTTAACCACACATTTTTAACGCTGTCTTTAAACGTACGAAACTTAAAATATACCAAAAATAAACATTGTCAATAGCTTGAAAGAAAATGACAAAAATCTTGGAAAATAAAAATTGGCCCCAAATAGTAGTCTAATTTTTAACTACCTCCCGAACGGTTTCGGACATCTCATTTGTACGTAAACAAACATACAATCTTGGGTGGTCCATCTATTCCCAACAGCCCAAATACAACACACATCGCATCATCAGAATTTACCGCCGCGATGTCGCATACACGCAAGTTAGAAGCCAAGACTCGTAACGTATAAAATTTACGATAACAAAAGAGACCACTTCCTACGCAAACAATATTTCAAATATAATCAATAAACCACTAACGTGTACTGAAATTTCTGGAATAAAGCGGCTTTAGGCACATAAGTCGCAGGTTTCCTATCTAATGAAGCACGAATAATAAGCGTGAGCGACAAATTTGTTTACGAGATGCCCGATTAAATCTTCGAACGTCGCTAATTCAGTGTTAAATCTAAAAACAAGTGCGAATACTGCAGAAATGCGATCGCCAGAAGCAAGGCGCACTAAATGACTCGAGCTTTTCCTAAAAAATGTTCAGGGAAATGTTTCGAACTGCATCAGTAATTATAGCACTCAACCGAAAAAAAAAAACTTACAGTAACTCTCAGCATGATTTAAGCATGAAATCTATGCAAACATGATTACGAAGCATTTACAGGGAAAAAATAACAGTTCTAGGGAATTGATTGTTTCCATAGGTTCCTACACCTGAAGGTTACATTACAAACAAACAAAAAGCACACTAATGCGAAAACTTGACATATCGCTATTGTAGGCAACATGGCAAGCCTGTTACTTTGGCATTGTGACCTGTCTGGATGCGACAGTTCTGAACACACGAACACACACGGTTAGCGGAGGTGGAGATGGGGGAAACTGACAAACTACCGAGAATAAAACAAGATTCACGCACATTGTAACCTAGTTTTGGTAAAATTAACCGCAAACTATACGAACTTTCGTACTTTGAATGAAACTGTAGGCCTACTGCATGTAACATGAAGCATGTCTTTCTTGAGATGCTCACTTGCGTGATCAAGCACATTCTGCGAGATAATAACGTATCCAATAGCTTAAGGGACCCGCGTCGTGGCACATGTGTTTGTGTGAGTGAGGTATGGTGCTAAGGGCGACGTCGTATGGGCCATACAACGGTGCGTCACCTTTACGTGTAAGGCGTGCAGTCTTCGCGAAAAAAACAAATTTCCTATGGGACTTTAAGTGGTGACGATATTGTTTTATTTACGAAATCACTTTACTAAAGTGCAATGCACTACCCTTAAGTGGTTTCACATGTATTCGGCTAGTATATTTTCCGCTATAGCAGACTGAAAATCCCGTTTTGACCCATTTTGACCCATTTTGACGTGCCCTAAAAGAGGATTTCTAATACGTGTGTTGTCTTGAAAGTACTTAAGGGCAGTCGTCTGAAGTGTGTGTTCTTATCGTAGAGAAACGGCGTGAACACACGTGTATTAGTTTCGGTGTAAAACTTTTTTTTCAAACACGCTGCAGTGTGATTTTATGGCAACGAGGCGGGCCCCTTAAGCTTCAATCCTCTACAGCAACTATCACTTCACTACGCGCTTTAGGAAAGTGCGACAACAATTCTTAAAGTAAAAAGAAAAGAACGTAAGCAAAAATGTACATGAATCAATGCTAAGAAAAACAAGACTTGTGAAGGTTGCATACGGAATTAAATATATAGTATAAAATTATTTAAATTGAGCTACTTGACAAATGCACGCTCATTTTAAAGGAAATCAGTAACATTGTATACAGCAATCATTCGACTCCGCCTAACTTGGTAAACGGATACCGAAGTCTAGACGGAGCCTCCCTTGAAAGCCGCAATGCCACAACAATTAAAGCGAGGAGGGATAATGCAGTATCTCTAAAACCACTAACCATGCTAAGCACTTCTACAGTACGTTCACAAGATATTTTTCACCATCCAAAAATTGTACTATTGGGCGCCGCCTACCGCGCACTTCAAATGCATTGCAGTGTTCGTAAATTCGTCCCTTTTACGAAAGTATTCCAAATTTGCCCATCTGCGCCTATGTTCAAAAAGTAAACACTTCGGACAAGAACAATATGTCAAGACACCATGCTCATTAAAATACTGTTTTGAAGCTTTCTAAAAACTGCCTTTTCATACAGCCGTACTTTAAGGTTGTTCACGTGGCGAAAATGCACAATGTTATATTTGTACGACAGAGAGTTACGTTTTACAGACGTTACTTGTGACTAAAATTTCCACAAATAAAACCATTTTAGCTCTCATAATCTTCCCATAGCGACATGTCAAAGTCAAAATTTACAAGTTACGGGAACATGCTAGCAACAAACACCAACTGACTTACTCGAACGACATAATTAGACAAAAATTAGATACTACAGGACAATATTTAAAATCACAGCCCCTTCGTGGTTTTAAAAATGGCAATAAAAGTAGAAAATTATCGTAATTTTTATAATTTTTTTTAAAAATTAAAGTAATTGCATTGTGTGATTTAAAATATTTTAGCACATGACCAATACTATCTAAATTCAGTGTAAACTATTTCATTCGAGTAAGTCAGTTGGTTTTTGTTATTAGCATATCACCATAACTTGCAAATTGACTGACATGTCGCTATGGGAAGACTAGGAGAGCTAAAAAAAAGTTTTACAAGTGGAAATTGTAGTCTCAAGTAACGTCTTTAAAACTAACACTATGTCTTAAAAATATAACACTACGCGTTTTTGCCATGTAAACGCCCTTACGGCATTGTCTCGAAGCCCTCCAATAGCTAAAAGCTAAATATTGGCCTTTCCAGCTTTCCACAAATGTACTAAACGGATGAATGGTGAAAAATAGAATCATGCATTGAACTTTGCTACAGAGTTTCCATCAATAAAATGACATGGTCGCCGCCTGAAGTCCCATAGTAAACGTATCTGCGGGAATTTTGCACGCCAGTTCAATGCTTGGCTCGTTATGGCGATGCGGTATTTATACCACGCCGAATCACCATATGCCATCCGAGGTCGTGCAGTCACGAGATATCTCGTGTGTATCGTACTAACACGTACAACCCGACTGCGGCCGTGTTCCAAATAGCACAAATATGCACACTCGCGCACTCTCACTCGGAAGTGACTTCAGAGAGTACTCTTCCATAATCCAGAGTGCGAGTGCGTGAGTGCACACTAGTGTATTCCATGGATCACTGTTTATTTGTTTCCTGCTCTCATATTTTGCGGCCAGTATATTCTCAGGTAAGGCAAATAAACATCATAATTGAGAACAAGAGACAGGATACGATACCAGCGATTACCGTGTTGACAGTTGAGCGCGAGTGGCTATGCATTCCAAAATGATTTGTGAGAATTATGAGAGCGAGAGCGAGTACCGAGTGCCAATGTAGAGTATTTGGAACACAACCTGACTAGTTTCAAATAACTGAACTGGCGCACAGTGGTCTGGGTTCTCCAATCATTGTACAAAAATCCTCCCGCTCGTAGTATTTGTAATATCAACCTGAAATTTAACACAGCATTGCTCCATGTATCAGAATGAGAGAAAACTAACTCGGGTATCGTAACTCACTCTCGCGAAGTGTTTGGGAGGGGGGATATGAACTATTTATAGCCTACATGTCCTTGAAGCAACAGCATGTTAGTGACCCCCAAAAAAATGTTACAGCACTGGGGAAAAAAGTTAGCATCGTCAGTATTACTGTGCTTCTTCCTTCCAGAAGGACTAGCGTAATGCAGTGTTATGTTCTATGTCTCGTGAGGTAGACGACGGCAGCGGATATGTCAACTCATGGTGTTGAAGCGTGCGTGTCCTTACGGCCATGAGAACCACTCCAATCAATCCCAGTAGGAAACAGCCTGGAAACTGAGGATCAAGCCTGACACTCCATGGCATCTGATACGTACTTCAAGATCGCTCTTATTTCTGTCACCTGTGAGCCTCTTAACACTAAGACAGGCGGCGCCCTTAAGAACCGTGGGTACCTGGTGCATGGGCGGTGGTGTAGCCACCCACGCGAATACTTGTACACGCCAAACCGCTTAAATTATTCCTACTACGGTTACCTACGATCAGAAAACACACACAAAACTATACTTCAATCTTTAATAAAAATTCTGCACGATTATTAGAAACTTGATTCTGAGGCCTCTAAATATGGCTCTTTTAGATGCTGTTACTCCGAATATACACTAAACGAGATGCATGCATTGGCATATAGGGTCACCGCTTGAAGTTCCACAAGAGAAAAAAGTCGTACGGAAACCTTGCATGCTGCGAATAGAGGCGATATGTCTGTCGTCGAGCATGGTACTTTGGCTCTTATCGGCCCTCTGTTCCCGAGCGTCAAACCGGTACACACAACTGTTGACACATGCACTGTGCAGGTGGACAGACAGAATGTTGTGAGAGATGTATATATTAGACTCACCTGGTAGACGGGAGTGTCGCGCGGACTACGGCGGCACGGAGGCACACACACGACTGGCCAGGCTTGCCTGGGATGCGCCGCCGCCACCTCCCCCCACCATACACCCCCGCCGACGACGTCATAGAGGAGCGCGAGTCCGCCCATTGATCCGCACAGCGAGACAGAGCGAGAGTTTATACAGAGAGAGAGGGGGGGGGCGACGTTGGTTGCAAACCTGGCACATCTAGGGCCACGCTCAACTCTACACAATGTGGCGCAGTCGAGCACTCGCTGACGCCATAACGCCTGCTGGCAACTGTGGGCGTGTCTGCCCCGCCACATTTCATCGCCGCCAAGCCGCGACGCGACGCGACGAAGACGGCACGACACGATAGACACGCGCGGCGGAGCGACACACAAGGTGACATGGCTTTTCAAAAAGACCGTACCCGATATTTACCAGCACAACTATAATTAACTCCTACGCTGCTCTGACACACGAACGTGAAAATTAGCAGAGCACTCTTAATTATGTTTCAGCACTACCAGTTCAGTTAAGAAGTTAAATTAAAAACGTCCAGCAAGCATTATGCGACATAATATTATTGTTACAGTGGCTCCAAAATTGACTTCGGAAGGGCCCCCCACGCCGATAACAGCAGTTAAGTCCCCCTCTATACCACGAACACGCTACTCGAGGACTAGCACCGTACGTCACAGCATTCCTCCTGTACTCAACTTCCGGGCGGCTACATTCTCTTCCCGCCATACCCACACTAGCGTGGGCCGACGTGCCGCAAGTCCACTTCATGTAAACGTGTCAGCGGAACAGAGACTAACATTGTAAATTATATCAGGTGGGACTATGCCTGTTGGACCTACGTATGATACAACCGTGACTTTTTATTCAGCACGATGCGGCCTACATTGCTATATATTTTATGTTATTTTTTCAATGCCCTGGAAACTGTGAGGAAATAAGTATTTTAATGCCCAAAAACAATTAAAGGCACTCAATTCCTTCCGCACTGCTTTTATTCCTGAAGCAATACTTTCTTGTTAATGCAGGAAACAGAAAGGTGATTGTGCTCCACCGTACATATTGTTACAAGCTTGTGGGCTAGGTACGTTTGGGGATGGAGGTCTTGATAAAATAAAGAAAATAAAGCTTACCTAGTTTATTTACAACTGTACATACAAAAATAACCTATGTCTACAATGATTTACCACAATAAATGTCAAACAGAACAAGTAACTACTATTTACACATAAGAAAAGAAAAAAAAATACATCTACATAAGTTCTCTGTATATGGAAAGGTTACTAGTCACTCGCAATGGTGGACCCAAAGAAATAATACCGCAGAATCTTTCTGGCCTAGAATCACCTTCTTCCTACTACTTGCTGCGGTCCCACCCGCTGGACGCCCTTGAACAGTCGTCGCAATCCAATACTTCAGATCACACTAGGCACCTGCCAGCAAAAACTCTCTCGCTCCTGCTGCAGCTCCCCCTTATATACCCCAACCTCCTTCTCGAATTATCTCGGCGGGTCTCTGTTCTCCAACCTCCTGGAAAGATGTCGCTTCAAAGTCACGCACCACCCCGAGAGATAAAGAGGGAACAGGATCATTCCAGATCACGATATTTTCTCTCGGTTACCCGATACTGGGTGCAGGTGGTTATCATGGAGTAATACAATCCATGCGGCACCCGAGGAGGCCTT